>QGMI01000539.1:0-26267 GCA_007821535.1 Lachnellula occidentalis
TACGCTTATTCTAAGCTTATTTGTTTTTCTTTATTTTTTATATATTTAAGTTGAGTAATTAGGAGATGATCATATAAAAAAGGGGGGAGCTATAGGTAGTAAGATTTTAGGTTTTTACTTAAGTTTTATTACTATTATTTATATATTTAAAGCACGTATGAAATAGTAGAAGGTTTAATAGCTTAGATTAAAGGCTAAAAGTCAATAATAGAAACTAGAGCTATATATATAAAGGATAGTAATATAAGAAAGGAGCAAGCAAGTCTCTACTTATTATAGTAGATAGATAAGTAAAAGAAGATGCTACTAGTAGAAGGACTACTATTATAGGTATAGAGGTAATACTTATAGGTATTAGGAAATAAGGTATAAGAAGGTTTAGGGATATTAGGCATTAAGCTAATAGATATGAAATCTAGATCTTAATTATAATAATAGTTAGCAAGGTATATTATAAGAGAGGAAGGCTATATATAGAATGAATATAGCTTTAAGTTATACGTTATAAGGTAACTAGTACAAGCCCTAGTAAAGGATATATAAAATTAGCATTACGCGAAAACCGGAATCTAGTTACTTCTAGTATAATAGGTATAGCTACTACTTGTATTAGTCCTAAAACCTTATATAAAGGCACTATCTAGCTCCTGCTTATTCTAGAGCATATAGCTACTATTAAGTCAAGTAGCGATCCTAGCTCTATTAGAAGAAAGACTATAAGTGACCTTGAAATGCACGCTAGCAGATAGCTATTTAGAGGGGATTATTTAGGATAAGATCTTTAGTCAGGTATTAGTAGATATAGTAAAAGTATACGACCTAAGAGTAAGACTTATAATAGCTCTATTAAGAGTTATAATACTATTTTTGATAATTATAAGATAGAAGTTAAGAGGACTCTAGTTATTACTAACTATACTAGTAGCTTGGTTCTAGGCTAGGGGAAAGAAAGATATAATAATAGTAGTATTATAGGTAGAGTAAGAATACTATAAGGCGTATAAGGAGTTAAGAAATTTAAGATATTAAGATTAGAAGTTTAAAGTTGAAAGGTAGTTTTAAGGAAGGAGAAATAGCTAGAAGAGAGTAGGTAGTAATTTTAAGTATAACTCTAAGTAGGACAACTAGGTAGAAGTAAATTAAAAAGCTTAGCATAAAAGAAGCGAGTTTAATAGTAGTAAAATTAGCTATTAAGAGGAGAAAAGTTATAAGCTAGAGGAGATAGCAAAAGTAAATTATAGGAGTATATATAATAGTATCTTTCTTATATGAAATTATAAACTAGGAAATAAGTAAGGAAACTAGCTTATAGAATAGTAATAATAAGATACTTAAGAGGTTCCTAGGAATATTAGATTTTAGGTTTTAGATATTTTAACCTAGTTATAGAAGGAGGATTTTAAGGCTATCTAAGGATTCCTAAAGGAGTAGAGAGTATAAGATAGGTAGGTATAAGGGAATAAGCAAGCTTAAAAGGATATTAGGCTAGAAGAATAAGCTAGAAGGATAAGTCTTTAGTTTGAGGATTCCTAGATCTAATACTTACTTTAGAGTATACTTACTACTATTAGATAAGTTTAAAGAGAATTCCTATATACTTACTATACTATATTAGAGATAGCTAGTACTTTAGGATAGGACTAATAATCTTACTTAAGAAAATAAAAGAGTAGATACTTAAAAAGGGAATGCGAATAGGATAGCCGATAGGGACTTAATAATATATAGAAATTAGTAATATTAACTATTTATAAAACTATCTTTAGGTTTTAGGGCAAGGAAGAAAGGAAGGAATAGGAGATATAGATACTTCTTAAAAGACTTAAAGGTTAAAAATCCTAAATAATAATAGTCTAATAGGTACTTATAAGAAGATAGCAGCTTTATATAATATATTCACATCTTTAAGTTATATAAGGAATAGCTAACCTACTTGCCTAGTTAGCTACTAGATTACTTAAAGAAATGAAAGTCTAATACTATCTACCTAGCTAGGTATTCTTTATACTTAAAAGTATCCTAGGGCCTTATATAAGGGTAGTAATAGGACTTAGGATATTAATTGCTATATAGCCTACTTTAAGGAGGATAGGTTTAGGAAGGAGTTAGGTAGAGGATAAGAAAGGATACTTAAGAGGTCTACTAGTTAGAAGATATTATAGGTTGAGACATAAGGATAAGGCTTTTAGAAGAATATATTTAAATTTTAGAGCTCTATACAAGTTAGTAGTTATACTTATAATAGCTTAATAAAAAGTTCTAATATAGAGTAAGAGACTATAAGTTAAGATTTTAGGTTCTTCTACTTCTCTTTTAAACCTTTAAACAAATTATAATAGAGTTTCTAGTAAGAAGGATACTAGACTTTAGGTATTCCTAATAGAGATCTAAGACTAGGAAGTAGAGTAGATTAGAGGAGGTAGAGAAGTTTAAAAGTATTAATATAAAGAAATTAAAGAGGAGTATAAGGGTAAGGAGAGAGAAGTATAGAGCTATAATAGGTTTTAGGGCTATATGTCTCATATATAAGATTATGATATAAGATATAAGCAAGTGAAATAGCTTAAATTCAAGCTATATAAGGATATTACTAGGAGTAAAAGAAGGCTTCCCTAGGGAAAATAGGATTATCTCAAATAGATACAAATAGAGATAGCTAGGTAGGTATTAAGTATAACCTTAAGTTAAGTAGCTATATTAGCATTTAGCGATAGGCTTAGGGCCGGGGCCTAGCTTTATAGGAGGAAGGATCAGCTTCGACTTCTTATTATTATAGTCCTAAGCATATGCTATAACTAGAGTAAGTCCTTACTAATAAGATAAGTCATAAGGGAAAATATATATAATAATCATACTTGGCTAAAGTATAGTAATATATATAGTTCATATAAGCATTATCCTCTATACTTTTAAGATTGTTATAAGATTAGAAAACGCCTTTCATATTACTATTATAAATATTATAGAGATCGCCCTTATAGTACCTACTAAACGCCTAGATTACTATAGCTTTAAACTCTTACATATTAGCAGCTTTATAGTACCCGTCTAGCAAGAAGAGCCTAGATATATAAGTAGCGAGCTTTATAGTATAGTAGAAGATATATTTAGCTAGGATTAGGATGCCGTACTAGGCATAGAGCTAAGAACTTATTAATATATAAAACTTATAAATACTTGCTACTACTTATAAGTAGCTTGTTAAATTCTATAATACTATTCTAAACGATTATAAGGTATAAAGCATTAAGGCCTATAGCTGCAATTATATTAGCAGGCTAGACCTAGGGGGCTAGGGCGCTAGGGGACCTAGCTTGCGCTATATAGAATGATGTATTACTATTAGAGGAAGAGAATCTAGATAGTAGGGATAAGGTAGCTCTAAGACTAGAGAGGAGGGAAGTATTATTTAACATTTCAGCTTAATAAAGAAGTGAGTATTAGTATTAATAGGGTTATATAGAGGAAGGGAGGAGGAGTAGGTATTAGTATTAATAAGGTTATATAGAAGAGAGAGAAGAAGGGAGAAGTAGGAGGTATTTATATAAAGCTCAAGGTTAGATTAGCGCGGCTAGTAACTTCCTTTCTAAGATAAAGTACATTTAGTAGTAAATATTTTAAGTCATTCTACGTTTAAGTTGCATATAATAACTATAGTAGAGTTACAAACTAGTAGAAACAGGCTTAGGCTTAGGGAAATAGGATTAGGGCTATAAGAGGTAGGAAGATATTTTATACTTGCTTTTACTTCCTATTACTTGTTTTTAGCTACTTGTAAGTCTACTTGCTTTAGAGCTATAGGGCTAGATAATAGAAGTAATTAGGGGATAATTACTTAAGAAGGGGAGCTATATAGTAGGGATTTTTTAGTCTTTCTTTAGTCATATAACATTATAGGGTCAGCGCGTCTTAGGGCTCTTCTATAGCTATATACTTACTAGAAGACTATTTATATAGAACTTCATCTTCTTTATAATATATACTTTTGCTCTTATTCTTAGTTTTTAGCATTAGCTAGCATTCTTGCTTAGGATTTATTCTCTTCTATTACTTGTTTTACTCTTACTTTATACTACCTTCACTTTTACGCCTATATATAGTCCGTTAACTATATGAACATTTATTCCCCTTTATAATAGTACCCTTCCTACTTGAAAACTGCTCTATAAACAGGCTACTAGGGAACTCCTAGTAGGCATATTTAATATCTACTAAATTAATCTTATCTCGTTTCCTCTTAATCCCTAGGACTAGCTTATTAAAAGTAGACAGGAGACGTATACCTCTTCTTTCCTTATTTGCTTCCTTATACTACTTTATAAAGACCTACTAGTCGTTCCTAGCTTTATAGAATCTAAGGATAATAGTCTAGGAAGAAGGTTAAAATCTACGTTTTTTTTAAAGTAATTAACTAGACGGCTTACCTTCTACTTCTTCTATACTTCTCTTCTTTTAGAGTACTCCTATAATAGGATAGTCTTATTCTTGTCTTTATAGACCTTAGGCTACTACCTGATAGAGATCGGCTAGCTATAGATAGTAATAAAGGTAGAGGATTCCTAGTTATTTAGCAATTTAAAGAAGTTTAATATATGATATATCTTAGTAGGGATCTTAGGGATATCGTAGGCATAATAAATTAGCTATAGCTTAGGTATTTCATATACCTCTATATAAGCTAGCTTATTCATAGTAGCTAGCTCGTCCTCTTATACAATATAGATAGAATCCCTAGGAAGATTAAATTTAGTAATATCTATCAAGTACTTAAATATCTCCTAGGAGGTATACTTAGAATAGGGGCTAGAAGAGAAGGTATAGATATGCTTATAGACAATCTTGATCTACCTAATAATAGGTTTAGTAGTACGTTTTTTATAAGGCATTAAGGGGTAAGGGGGGAGTATAGAATAAGGTAGAAGTACTAGATTATCTTCGTTATTTTCGAAGCTTTTGCTAGTAGGTATATATGTATCTATATACTCGCTAGGGGTTATACAATCCTATATAATATACCTTATAGCTTAGTCAAGTAGTAGATTCTGCTCTTTAGGAAATCTTATATTAATATCTTCTTCTTTAACTATAGGCATAAGTAGTAATAATAGTTGCCCTTCTTTAATTAACCTATTAGTAATTGTAAAGCTTTTTTTACTACCTATATAGTCCTTTAAGAACTTCGAGACTTTTAAGGGCGTATATAGTAAAGATATTATATATAATAGAAGGAGCTAAGTAGAGAAGGTAAAGTTAGGAAAGAGAATAGAGATAAAAAAGAGAGGTAAGGAAGAGATATACGTTTCTTTAGAAAAAACGAAAGATTAGTACTAATGCTAAAAAGGTAAATAAATAACGTATTACGTCCTACCTTCTTTCTTACTTTTCTTCCTACTTTCTTATTATATTTTTCTCCTCCTAAACCTAAATTATTAGATTATTCTACTTATATAATAGCTTTAAAACGCCTAGCTTAGTCCTTAAATTCCTAGCTAATAAAAAGAAGCAAAGTAGCTAATACTATATTTGCTTCTATGCCTTCTCTACTAGCCTCTACCCTTCCTTTTAAAACTTTTAATATAAATTTTAAGAAGATGACTAATATCCTTAACTTAACTACTAAGCTATTTAAGGTAGAGGATATAAAAGAAGAGGTAGAAAGCTAGAGAGTATAAGGTTAGATTAAAGAGAAATTGCTTAAGTAATTTGTAGTATAGTACCTTAGAGTTAAAGATAATAAGGAAAGTGCAAATAAGAGAGAGGAGGCTTTTGCTTTACTAAAAGCCTAAGCTAATTAGCTCTCTAAGGTAGCCCTCACTTAAGCAACTCTATAAAGATATAAGAGGTTAGTTCTAATTCCTTCGTTTTTTATAAAGCCTTCTTGCTAATTTGTTTTAGATAGTAGAACCTCTTTTTTAAGTATGTAGATAGTATTAGGCTAGAGCATCTTAAGTACATACTCTGTTTTGGCAAGTATACCTATTATTATATTATCTATTAGATCTTGTAAGCCTATAAGACGCTAGATCTAAAGAACCCTAATCTAAAAGATACTTAGGGTTTATTATATTCGTATACCTTAAAAATATAGGCAGCTATAAGCTAGGGCTTTGCTTAGTAGTATAATTATAGTTATTAGTCATATAAGATGATCATACTATACTACTAGGAAGGGAATCCATCTTATTATAAAGAAGTAGGCAAGTATATAATCAGCTTAAACTATAAGAAGGTAAGTTAATCCCTTTGATTTTTATAAACCTTTTTGCTATATCTAACTTACTATAGAAACGTGCTAAGGAATCGTCTAAGAGTATATATTTAATTATAGAAGATAAGATTAAATTGATATACGAATCAAGCTTAAGATATGCCCCTAGGGATAAGGGGTTTATAGTAGACTAGGAGAAAGATAAAAGGAGCAATTAAGGGGGATATAAACTACGGACTATAATGCATTATTATTATATCCTTAGGTTTACTTATTTGCTACGTTTTAAAGAGCTTCTTAGTATCTAAGCTTATCATATTAAGGTTCTTAGAGATGAGGAGTCTAGGGAGATCAAATTGATCCTTCCTTTCTAGAAAACCTATCAATTAGGAGGTAAGTACTTTGCTTTATTATTTATAATATAATAACTAATCTCAAATCCTATAGAGGTAAAGCCCTTTTACCTCTACTATAACTACGAAAATATCTATTTAGACCTAGTTTATGCTCTTCTATACTAGATAGCCTATTCTAAGATTACTAATAGCTTCCTCTTTTAGAAGCTTAATAATTTTGATTAGGTTAAACTTAAAGATATAAAAGCTATGCCTTAAGATAAGTTCCTAGAGACTTTCTAGCATAATCTAATTAAGGTTAGAATTAACCTAGTTCTATATAGGACTTACTCTTTTTAGCGTAGTAGATATTAGTACTATTCTAGCATTCTAGGCTAGCCAATTTAGAAGCTTTATAATTAGGGAGGCTAGTCCTTTAAGTTTAATAACTTAACGATTATATAGTATCTAATAGGGTAGAATGATGATCCTACTAATAGGAGGGAGGACTTTTTAAAACTAGAGAAGTTTTAAATAAATAAATGTAAGACCTATAGGCATCCTATATAGTATAGATAATGAAATATAAGGCCTGTAGAAAGCTTTATAATTTATAAACCAAAATGTACTATTATGAAAAAGGGATTCCTAGTATTAGAAGTAGTATAAAATTATTATATCATAATAGTAGGTTTACTCACTTAGTTTGCAGCTTAAGTTATTAAAGTAAGTTAGGAAAGAGGTCTTATATACCTTAGAAAACTCTATTTAGACCTAGGGTATTACTCGTAAATAAACGCTATACTAAATCAGTACTCTATCCCCCCTTCTATCCCCCCTATGCCCCCTCAAAATAAGTTATTAATAGTGCCATTTATAATAGTACTACCTAAAGTAGCAAGACGTATATCCTAATCAAGAAGTATCTTAATAGAGAAGTCTAGGCCCTAAGGTAAAGTTAGTAAAAAGCTACGTAAATTATAAAGTAAAGTACTACTTATAAATTGATCATAGAGAAGCTTTATAATATAGCAGTAGTAATTACAGGCGAGAGTATTAAGAATATCCTAAATGTCTTATATCGTATATTAGTATATAATCTGCCTTAGGAAGGGTATAGAGCTTACTCGGCCTAAGAAACTATAGCAGACAAGATATGCCTAGAGGAGAGCTTTATTATAAGCGCAACTATAATATAGCTAGTCTATAGAGAGCATAGAGATGCTTAATAGTAGGATATAGGGAGCTTGATTAGTATAGCAGGAGAAGCATTTAATAGAAGCAAGGCACTAGGTACTATCCTTCTTCTTAATAAATATATCAGACCTAAGAAAAGGTATTAGTAATTGCTTTATAAAAAACGATGTAAAACTACTATACTAGAAGCGCTCTTCTATATTATCATCTTCTAGATCTAGTATTATACTAGTAGTATCTCTATCCTAGCAAGCCTTCTATACTAATATACGCTTATTATAGAGTATATTAATTAGCTATAATCTAAGGCTAGGAAGTAGCTAAAGGAGTGAGGTAAGGAGGGGCAAGGTAGAAGGATAAAGAGTTAACCTACATAGTAGGTTGTAGGGCTATAACTACTAGAACCTAGCTGATTATAATAATGCCATTTGTAAAAGTGTATTCCTATACTATTTAAAGTATTTAGACGTCTGCAAAGACGTATTAGAGGTATGGTAGTTAGGTAAAATCGCGATATTATAATGTTAAAGCTATAATTATTTATTTTCGATCTACTATAGGGTATGCGCTACTTATGCGCTAAGCTGTAGTTGGCTCGCCTAAGCGACGCGCGATTTTAGGGTGATTCGGGACCGTCAACCTCCCCCTAGAATTTATAATACATGGATCTGAATTACGCCCTCTACCGGTCTCCTTTCCCCACACCCCACATTGCATGGCGAACGTCCGTAAGGTCGGGTAATTTTCCTCAATACTGATTGTCTCTAGGCCAATGATTATTTCGATCAATTTGAAGGCGATCCCTCTTCACATAATATCAATTGAGCCTTACCTGAAGTTGATACTATCTTAGGAAAGTACGTATTCGGAAGCTGCATACTTTGGAGTAAAACATTTATAGATTAGTATTACTATATGAATGTAAGCTGCATAAACAGATTGGTATATAATTGATGATATATCGTATATCAAAAGCCCTAGAAGATCAAATATAAAGGCGCTATTCACATGCCTAAGAAGCTGTCAATCTGTCCGGCTCACGAATTAGGAAAGCGAATGTATCTTGCAATAAGTGCATATAAACACCACTCTATGGTGAGTTTTGATATAAGTTGCTATATCTGTGCCACTCCTGTTTCCACCCAGAATGCTTATAAAAGCAGAAACTTCAGCTTTAAAAGTCCTCGCTAGATATAATAATCTTTGGCATACCTTTCTCATTTCGTGTTCATGTAGTAAGACTAATGTACCGATAAATATCATATAAAGAAAGGCGTCATACAAAGAAAGAATTTGCGTCTCTCTAGTAAGACTTATTATTTTGATCGTATTCTACACATGCTGGAATAGGAGCTGACTATATGTATTGCGTGGCCTGCGGCGGCCCCGTAACTAGCTCGGTGCAGTCTCTAAAATTCATAACCTGTAGCATAGGTATTTGCAAAAGCTATTGGCTATGTTATGTTCCACTTATATACACAAAATCATATTCTCAATTTCAACTCACTAGGCAGTCTTTGACAGTCCGTCTCGAGAACTCAGCATAGAGATAAGCAGAAGAAACTCGTCACAATATATTATATCAGGCGTCTCTTGAATGTTTTCGTGTGACTTGATCACCCACCCGGACTCCGGTGCCAATGTTTTGTGGCTTGCTTGGTCATGTCAAAGCCATGGCAGACCCACATCTCAATAATGCCCAAGTCCCTGGGGCCTCATATCTGCGTACACTAGCACACCGGGCGCCTGATTCAACAGCCTCCAAGTTACGAGACGACACTTGCCAAGCCTGTGCGCTGTCCAAAATCAAATGTCACAAAGAAAAGCCTGCATGTTAACGATGCGTCAGACGCGGCATCACATGTGAGTATTTCATCACTAAATGTCCAGGACGCAAGCGCGGAGATTGCCAGCCCGTCACCAATAACAATAGTAATCATCACGGAGCCAGCACAAATGTCAGGTTCTCCGGTAGTGACAATTACTTGACCCCTCTAGAGCTCAGCCCTGAGCTAGCCAGCAGCTGAAGAGATTTTGATTGATGTAGATCATTTACACCTGAATAACGAAAGTAGGATATATACTAAAAGACGTGCCTTGCATATATACTCTGCGGATTTACGCCACACTCTTACCAAAGCGACAATTTTTCTCTCCTCTCTGAACATTTTGTCTACTGTCTATCTCTCTCACACAAACCCATTCTAGACTCCATCTCCGCTTCGCACATAGATTTGTCACGCAACCGCTTGGGTTTAGCTCGAATCGATGATAGCATATCCGGCTGCATCGACCTAGTGAGTGACATGCTACAAAAGAACCACGGCAAGTACCACATGTCTTTTTGATCTGTCGCCGGTCATAATCACAAGCCCCATTCTATACTTACCGTTCTGGCTAAACGGTGGCCCTAATGAGTCAGAGAGGTCATATGACGACGGCGAAGGATTCCAACTTTCTATCTCTTTAGAACACAGCCAAGCGGTCAAGAAGTTGAGCGATCCAGGGAAGCTCAATGAATGTTCAAGCTAGAAGGTTATACAATTTTCCTAGCCTTCTTTGAGCAGGAAATCGGAGCCAAGAGCAGGAAAGCCGTACTTAATAAATACTGCTTCAGCGACAACCATCTTGCCGAAACCATGCTACCCCAGCTATATAAAGTCTCTATCATCCTATAAGCTGGGCTTGACTTTGCTGTCGAGTTTAAACAAGCTAGCGTCGCCGAGAGCCTTGCATATGTAGTGATTCAGATCGCCTATCCTTCCATGAAATTAACTACTATAGTAGAGAGCACGCTCTATTCTGTAGAATGATAGGGGTGCAAAAATGAAGATATACTCGCTAGAGAGCTCCAAAAGTGGAGGCGGAAGGCTTCTAAAGGAGAGCTGATAGGCTAGATAGGAGTATAAAAGTAGAAGCATAGATCCTAGAATAGCTCATAAAGATCTTAAGGCAATAGGGGTAAGCCACTCAAATCGTAGCAAAGTAGGCCTAGGGATAATAACCTTAATTTGAGTCAAAATAGTAACGCTTTATACGCCTTTTACGCCTCTTCTCTACTATGCTAACTTCGAAATTCTTGAATCCACCTATTAGAAAGCTGGAGAACTAAACTCCTGCTAGTTTCTATAAATGCTAGAGAGCTCTACACTATAAACCGACTGGAGGGAGTGGAACAGAGAGAAGAAAGATAAATCAATAGAGAGAGATATAGAGAGCTTTCTAATCTCCTATCTAAGTTGGAAAGATAGGAGATCAGAATCGCTGTGCACATGCGGCGTCGCACAACCTAGGAGATCTTGAAGCATTCTTCCATCGAGCGAGCGGCTGGCAAGTTCTGGTTCCATGAAGACAAAGCTAGTGGTCAAATTTTACGCCGAGGTTCGTACCAACTCCAAGATCCGATCAGCGGCACGCTTGCAGGATGGTGCAATACGAAAGGCGTGCGGCGTCCTGAAGCGTGGCATGGACGAGATGGTAGCGGTGCAAGCCCAGTTCCAAGTCTATGGCTGAAGTGATATGCTGTGCTGCCTATACTAGTGCAGCTCAGAAACTCGGTTAAGCGCGTAAGATTGACTTCTTCTGCATGTACTTGCATATTCTCATTTGCTCTGTAAGCATCGACGCATAGCTGCAGGAATTGTGGACTGAGACCGAAGATATAATGCGCTTGCTCGAGTGGAAGACCCGGCTAGAGCTCGTATAGTATGCAGCAAAGGTGCGGCTGAGCTGCCCGCCCAATATTTGGATGAGTATGAGCCAACGCTGAGCAAGGTGATGGACTGGCATGATATGTACAGGGCTGCGCATGGCTCCCATGATGATGCACATATTGTCAAGTTCATCCGATCTCTAAAAACATGGTGAGGCAATTGTGGATCGTATTGAGCAGAGCCAAGGCGGTGCTTCTTCTTTCCCTGTCACGGGCGACACATGGTTCAAGATTGCATAAACTTGCTACGACTCTACAGCAATCATGGGAGCAGAGAGACCTAAATGAGCTGTCAAAGAAGGAGGTTCGGGAGCTGGATTTGATCTTGCTTGGACGAAAGTCCCAGAAATCGAAAGTGGTTGAAATTCGTCGAATAATATAGATTGAGATATCACCTTAGTCGCATATAATTGAATTACTTGGAATCAGTCTTGGATCATTAACACGGATCACAATGGACTGATGTCTTTTGAATTATCATCCTAGGCGTTACGACAAAGCTTATAAAGTTGCTTCTATTGCTACTTTTCTAGACCAATCAGATCCTTCTATTTTCGCCTAGCGTCAAGAAAAACCTTCCTATGCATTTTTAAGCCCGTCTCCTAGTAGGAAAATAGGCCAAATTTGGGTTATACAGAAAATTGAAAATAGATACTAGCATTGGCAATAACGCCATTTTGCAGAAGGATACAAATAAGTTTTATCTAGACGCTCGTTATCCCGCTTTTCTTTTCACTGCTCCCGAGGATTCTGCACGAAGTCATCTCGGCTTGACAAACACAGCAGTTTGTTTATTTGTTTGTTTTACTCAGAGTCCGATCCAGGCCAAAGGCCTATGCGGCGTCTATTTAAAGCTAGCAGTAAGGGTAGGGTATATCTAGGAATATTATTATAGCGTGTATTAGCGTGTCAAGGCCTGCACGGACATTCTGGGTGACTTGGGTGGATTTAGCTGCTTCATATAAGCGCGCTGAGCCATAGTGTAAAACTCTCTACTTTGGTTACGGCTTTACTCTATATACTATGACTATTGCTAAATCGAGGTCCATGATAGCTAAATCGAGGACTCGCCTAAGCCTCCCTTGCTAGTTTCTGCGCGCTTTTGGTAGGCGAACGTACCTAAATCCGCAGCTTCATGCAAGCACTACCTGCGCATTACCTTACGCGCTTTTACTACTATATTCATTTCATATACAAATCATATGTAAATAATAGAAACGGCATATAAAGATATATATGGATATTCATTTTGTACTAAGATTCATACTAAAATTGAAATTTTTAAGGTATTACAAAAAGCTGAAAGTGCTATACTATATTATACTCTAAATTCCTCCTTAAACTCCTGAAACTACTATGATTCTAGGTTCAATTGTAAGAACCTTACTTCTTATACTTATTGCTATCGCTATAATTTAGTACTAGCTAGAATTACATCAGTAGTAGAAGGAGAGAACGCTAGAGGTACTATAATTGCTATAGGTACTTCAGGCTATTAGGAGTCAAAGACGATTTCTATACTCCCTCTCCTACTCCTCCTGCTGCTGTACATTCTAGGCTAGGCATACTGAGCCCTCACTTGGCATTATCTCTAGCATATAGTTATCCCTATCTTGTAGCCTCTCTTTAATTAGCACTAAATCCCGGACTGTAATGCCTTGTTTTAGAGGTGAGATTAGGAGGTCAAATGTCCTTTATAGAGGAGGGACTAGCGTAGAAGTTAGGGGGGTCACCTGATGGCTAGATTGATTTAATACCCTTATAGACCTAGAAGGTCTATAGATAATAGTTGCCCCTACTAGTATCAAAGAAGATAATGCCTCAGCTAGTATACGATTTGACGGGCTTCTAGAGGTCTTTAAGGGAGGTATAGAAGCATATAGAGAAGTAGGAGTATGCTTTCGGCCACGTGATTTTGCAGCCTTAGTTATACGACTTCGGGTATCGATTGCCTCCTGCTCTATAGGCGTATAGTAAGAGGGAGGGGGAGGGGGAGGCTTATCAGCTGAGCGAGCTAGATAGAAGCTATCTATAGCTAATAAAGCTAAGGGGATTCGCTAGGTCCCTGAATCGCTATTATGCCCCCCTCTAGAGCATCTTCTAGTCTTTACCTTCTTCCTACTAATCGTTACTACTTGAAGGGGGGTCAAAATAGACACCCCCTTTAGGCCTAGAATCAAGGGATAAACCCCTGCTTTTAGGCGTTAGTAGTACTAGTAGATATCAATATGCTTCAGCTCTAGCTTCCCCCCTAAAAGTCGCAATTCATATAGCTCCCTAACGTATAGAATGCCTCTTGAGCTATAGGTAAGACTAGAGCAATTATAAGAGGGTTGATCTTCTGCTTTTAGAGCTAATAAGCGGTCCTACTTATAGATCATCTATATGCATAGCTCTAAGATATAAGGCCCTATATATTAGAAGATCTCGTGATTGTACTAGACTTGATAGAAGGTTGCTTGTTAGGCCTACTTTGCCTTAATCGTCTAATACTAATTAGCCTAGAAGAGGATTAGCTTCTTAAAAATAGTAGCCAAGTTGCCTATAGAGACTTAGATATAGGACTTTATTACTATATATAAACCTTCAAGTCGGGAAGAGGTTTTATTACTAGTATTAAAGTGAGAATCAACCTAGTAGGAGACTAATTTCTCTTGCTATTTAAGCTATCTAAGATAATACAATTAAGCCCTAGAAGGCTACCTCCTAGAACGTAAAAACTGCCCCTTTCTCTTAGAGTAATCAGGAATCGATTTGGAGCTAATTAGCTATTCCTATTAGTCTAAAAACTCTTGATACTTAGGGTCTAGTAGCTAGAACCCCTACTTTTCATCCTATTTAGGGGCTAGGAAGAACTTCTTCGTCTTCAGCTTCACATTCTCTATTATGTGCTATTAGTATAGGATATGCTTAGAATTCGGAAAATAATCAATAATACTATTGATTAGAGACTTCTAATAGTTACTAATAATAGTCCGGGGCTCCTCGATTTATGCCTTATTAAGGATATACCGTAGCTATCTTATAGCCCAGTCATAATCCTTATTTGTCTCATTATAGAGGAAGTAGATAGCGATTTGTAAGGTCATATTATTATTAGTAACGCCTCTAATATTAAGCAATAGTATTAAAAATCGGTTTGTCTTATAGGTATAGTCTATTAAGAGAATATTAGGGTTCTTCTACTATAGGTTTACTGCCTCTTCGTAGATAAAGAAGAGCCTAGTTAGGTAATCCTTCTTATCCTACTCAAATTTCGGGTGAAAACTATCACTTTTAAGCTAATATAAGAGCTATTAGATTAGGGATATCCTATCGAGGTAATCGCTCCTATTGCCTTAGATTATATTAGAGATATCCTTCGTATTTAGTATATATTCGGGCTTGTTAGGTCTATAGCTATTCAGGTAATTAAGGATAATTTTAGAGGAATCCCTATTATTAGACTATGCTATAATCTACTAAATAGCCTCAGGATCAAGGATTTAGCAACGGTAGGTAGGGAGCGCTAACGAGGCATTAGGGCCATAATTATAATAGCTATATCTCGTAATAATAGACTATAGATCTCCTTTATTCTCCTCCTATCTTTCTATACTGAATTTATAGGGGCATCCTATCTTTTTAGAAGGTTTCCTTCTACTCCTTTTTACTAGTAGGCTAGCTACTTTATTCCTAGAATCAGTCTTTCTACTCTTCCTATATTCCTAGTATTTGATATTGCCTTTTCTAGAAGAGGAAGAGCCTTTCTCTTTAAATCTAGTATCTTAGGCCTATTTATTAAAGGCTTCTATAGTATCCTCAAAGCTATTAAAGAGAATCTAATTGTCTAGGAAAGAAGCGTTATACTTAGTGAGAATAGGAGCCTTATCTAGTAGTAGTAGATACTTTATAGACGAGTCTAAATCATACTAAGCAGGATTAAAGATAGGAAGTTCTACTTGGGGATCAACTGCTATAGCTTTAGCTATAGCTGAAGTATATGCAGCTTGCTAGCACTTGATATAATCATTAGGAATAGTATAGCTAGATGAGGGAGAAGGTAAGAGCTAATAAGGTTAGGCCTTAGGCTAGGCCTCAGGCTAGGAAAAGCGGTTAGGTAAGGCGTATATAATATAGAGTGAGTATAGTAGTAAGGCATCATACAAGAGTCTGAATAGCTTCAATTATAATCAAAGAGTATGAATTATATGTTAAGGCCGAGTATGCTGAGTACTTATATGAAGCTGTAGATTTAGGTACATTCGCCTACCAAAAGCGCGCAGAAACTAGCAAGGAAGGCTTAGGCGAGTCCTCGATTTAGCTATCGTAGACCTCGATTTAGCAATAGTCTATACTATTATATGACTATCTATTACCTCTCATTTTAGCGTCAAGCTCTTATTCGATCATCTCTATAAACTGCGTATTATAACAAACGGATAGCACGTGGGCCTCATGTAATCTTAGCACTAGTCCTTATAAAGCTTAGCGAGTCCGCTTGACCTCCATTTTACATTGTAGAGTCTAGTTCTCTCACGGGTCTCGGCTTCTTAAGAATAGAACGAGCCTGAGGGTAGGTAGCTTATAATTAGCGTGCCCTACGATTAGCCATTAGACTCGTCCGAGCTTTTAGTACTCTTAATTAGGCAAGGCGGGTATTTTATGATTAGTCAGGCAGTTCTATTCTCTGCGAAGCCTCTGAGGTCAAATAGGAGATCACTTGTAGGAGAGAGTATGCTTTTCACTCTTCGCTTTTTATGATTTTTTGATTTGATTAATATTTATTAAATGTAATACCTATAGACTAAACTCATATAATAGATATGCCATTTTTCTATGCTTTATATTACTTATAGAATATTATCTCTTCTATTAATATATAAAGTATATCGTCCCGTATAGAGACTTTCTTGAAAATAGGCTAAGGTTTTCGACATATGCTCGAATGCCCCTTCTAGAGCCGCAACCACGCTAGCCTAGCGTAGTGCGCATTAGCCCCTAAGGGTCCTATTTACTAGTAGAATGTCATATAACTGTTTTTATAGTAATCGGATAAGTATTCATAAAATACTAGCTAAAAACGTAGTAGTTTGATTTTCTTATTAATTTTATAGCAACACTTCTTTATTATAATATAACCACGCTAGCTAAGCGTCATGCGGGAAGTCCCTAGGGATTATATACCTTATATCAAGCCTAGACAAGTGTTTTTATAGTAATCAGATGAAAGTTAGTAGAATACTAGCTAGAAACGTGATTTTATTTTCTATTTTCTTTATTTTTTATGCTAAACTTTTCTATTATGCTACAACCACGCTAGCTAAGCGTACTGCGAGAGGCTCCTAAGGATTATATACCTTATATCAAGCCTAGAAAAGTGTTTTTATAGTAATCAGATAAAAGTAAGTAGAATACCAGCTAGAAACGTAGTAGTTTAGGCGATTTTAGTAGGCAGTAGAGCCCTTGACCTGTGCACGCGTATATCTCAGCACGCCTGCGTATTATCTAGTACTAGGAATATCCCTCAAATTCTATAGTCTTAATAAATTAATAATACTTTTAGCTTATAGCTAAGGCTAATCATGGCTAACTTAGATTAAAGAGAAAAATTAGGGCTTTTAAATAGCTTCTTTACTTTTTTATTATTAATTTTATTAAAGGTCGATATATAGTGATTTAAGTATATTGCTATCTACACCAAAAATATCAGATTTTACTTGAAAATCTCCCATTTCCTCTTAGACCCTCTAGTGGCTGCATGGTGTGTGGGAAGAATAGGGGGTTGTGATTGGCTGTAAGTGTAGTGGGGCAGTAGAAATGCGCTAAATAGTAAGAAGTGGGCCTAAAACACCGTAAAGCCACAGAGGGTCTGATTCATGAGATAAGAGTCTAGCACCTTTATTCAGAGTACTGTTTATTGCCAGAACTAGATGCAACAATAGCGGTTGTACTTGCAAGATCACCGGAAGCTATGTGCACTAAGATGTGTGAGTTCAATGGTATTAAATCTATCTGGAACACGATATGTTCAATCTGATTTGTGTATCTTAGATTCTCTCGATTGCAAACCATTTCTTCACACCCCCTCTCATCTCAAACGCCACACTCCCATCCTCGGCAAGCTTCCGCAGAACCTCATCCATGAAGGGCTCCAGCGCCAACTCCCTGATGCCCTGGTCTATTTCGGTCCCATGCATGGCCGTCACAAGCTCCGTGACGGTTATGCTCCCCTTGCCGCGGCCCCCAGCAGCCCTGCCCTCGCGCTTCGCCTGTTCCAGGCTTTGCAAAACCCGACGTTCACGCCGACGCTTTAGGGCCAGCTCGCCCTTGATCTTGGCCGGTAGATCAGCGATAATACTGCCATGGGCTGGATAGCCCTTGACGCAGTTGTATGATTGTATCTTGTGCAAAGTCTCCATCCAGGTGCTTAGGTGCTCCACCACAGTGGTCCCGTGGCCTAATATAACGTCTCCTGTAAACATGGCCTCTTCTTCCTCAAGAATGAAGCATATGTGGTCATGTGAGTGGCCGGGAGTGTGCACTGCGCGAATGGTGGCACCTTCGACCTCGAAGATTTGGCTGTCCGTAATGGGCAGCTGGCTTTTGCTCGGCGTGTGCTTGTAGATCGACGAAGAGACATCCGGATACATGCGAGTCAGGTCGGGAACACCTCCGGTGTGATCACCATGCCAATGTGTGAGCAATACATGAGAAAGTGATATTTCGGAAGTGGTGAGGGTGGAAGATATCAGATCTGCCCATTCTGGAACGCCTTGGCCTGTGTCGATGATGAGGCGCCTGGAGCCCGTACCGACAATGTATGTGTTTGTTCCCTGAAGGGTGAACTGTGGGTAAACAACGTTAGTCAATGGTCAAGTGGACCTGCAATGCTAAAGTCTCTGAGCCTTGCCTTTCCTGGGTTTTGACCGAGGATGCGAATCACTCGCGAGCTGATTTGCTCAATGTCTTGCAGCTTAGGTAAACGATTTCGTTGGCCTTCCAGATAATCGTCAAAGGCACAAATGTTAAAAGCCTTATTGATCTGGCGATAGCCGCCTTTACCAGGTGCCATTGTCGAAATCACTATCAAGGTTGGGTTACGGACCAGATCTATACTAGATAGAGGCAGTGAGAATGCACAACAGCAAATGTGTACAAACAAAATAAAGTCTACAGGGGTCAAGTCGAAAAAAAGTCTACAGGGGTCACGTCGGAATACCAGCTGGGATAGCCCACATGTTGGTAACACCAACCTATTGGTAACACTGCACCACCTATTGGTAACACCACATCCACCTATTGGTAACACCCAAACAGGCTTCAACATCTTTCACGAGTCAGAATGGCCTAGCCTGGCCGGAGTACCTCGTGTCAGACTGCAGGGCTGTCTACTGCCCGACGGGACATCGGACGAAGGTACCATGTCTATCTTGAAGCAATTAAAAAGGAAACATTTGGCAAATGGCGGGAGGTCGAACATCGAACTGAACCCTGATATTGATATTATGCTTATCGTGCCGGGTTGTCCATTCTCTCTTGTGTGGTGTACTTGTCATTCATAAATAGTTACCGCATCGATTTCACACTTTTCTGTGCTATATGTACTAACTCACCACATCAGCATTCAATCATTCGCGGTAATTACTTCAAGCATCATGGAGTGGATTGGGTCTCGCAATACGGAACAGTCCTACCTGACGACACCTTCTATATCTGATTCTTCGCTTGAACGTGGCAAAATGAGACTTTGCTATTTCAGCAATGAATTTCCACACGATGATCTGAAAGACTTACTTCGCCGTCTTCACATCCACAGCAAAGACACACGATACACTATACTGGCCAAGTTCATCCGCGAAGCTACATTGGCTCTTCGAGAAGAGGTGCGCTTATTACCTACAACCTTACGGGCGCTAGTCCCACCATTCGAAACAGTCTTCAATTTAGTCGACCATGCTGCACTCCGAAATGGCCCCCTTGGTGGAGCTATAGATGGAATGCTTCTCTGTGCAGTTCAGCTAGCCATTCTCATAGGGCAAGTATCATTTTCTTTCGTCTTTGCCGCCTAACAGGAAGTTGATTCTCTATCTTTGGGTCTTCTGACACATTTCTGCAGATATTACGAAACTGGTTCCGAAGAGGAAGTTGACTCCTACACTGTAGATACTTGCCTGGCTGGCTTAGGCACGGGTCTCTTGACACCCGCTGCTATCTCACTGTCTCCGACATTGGCAGATGTGCCTCTTGCAGGTGCTGAGGTAATCCGTATCGCGTTTCGGCTTGGAGTTCTTGTGGACGCGGTTTCGCAAAATTTGCAACCCCGTCAGATCTCAGAAGCTGGCCCTGGCGATAGTTGGGCCTATGTGATACCCGACGTGACCGTAGATGAGGTTCAAAAGGAGCTTGATTCGATACACAAGACCGAGGTGCGGCTCAACTCTGTTCTACATGTCTGGTGAAACCATTAACGTGAGGATAATAGAAAACACCTGAGGCTAGCAAAGTCTTCCTTAGTGCTCTAAGTCGAAATGCAGTGACAATTAGTGGCTCGCCCGCAAGACTGAAGCACACGTTCCACGTATCCGACTTTTTGCGCGACCGCAAGTCCATCGCTTTGCCGGTATATGGAGGATTGGCCCATGCAAAGCACGTTTACAATCAACAGCATGTAAACAGTGTTATCCAAACTACTTCCCTCGACGCGCTCGACGCCAAGTTTGCCCCGCAAGTGCCAATCTTATCAACCAGTACAGGAAGACCATTCGAAGCAAAGAGCGCCAAAGAATTGTTCCATCGCATCATCGAAGAAATATTAACGCACACGATCCAATGGGATAATGTTGTGCAAGGTGTCGTCCAACGAGCCAAAGATGCCGCAGCTTCAGAATGCCAACTTTTCGTCTTCCGAACTTCTCTTCCGGTTCATGATCTCGTGGCAGCCTTAAATTCAGGTTTGGAGCCATTCAAGGTAGCAACGAAAGATCTCATACCTTGGATTGGCAAGCCAGATACGCGCCCAACAATACCTAGAGGAACCGCACAGTCCAAGATTGCCATTGTGGGCATGTCTTGTAGGATGCCGGGAGGAGCAACCGACACGGAAAAGTTCTGGGAAATCCTGGAACAAGGCCTGGACGTGCACAGGACAATCCCCGCTGACCGATTCGATGTCGAAACGCATTTTGATCCAAATGGTAAGCGTCTCAATGCCAGCCACACTCCGTATGGCTGTTTTATCGATGAACCTGGCCTGTTCGATGCGCCCTTCTTTAACATGTCTCCTCGCGAAGCTCTACAAACATGTTCCATGCAGAGACTAGCGTTGGTCACCGCTTACGAAGCTCTTGAACGAGCAGGTTATGTTGCGAATCGAACGGCTGCTACCGACTTGCACCGTATTGGAACTTTCTATGGGCAAGCTAGCGATGACTACCGTGAGGTCAATGCCGCCCAGGAAGTCAGCACCTATTTCATCACAGGCGGTTGTCGTGCATTTGGTCCCGGGCGTCTCAACTATTTCTTCAAGTTTTCTGGTCCAAGCTACAGCATTGACACGGCGTGTTCGTCAGGACTGGCAACAATACAAGTATGTGGTGGGCTCTTATTTATAATGACAATAACCAAGCTAACTCTCTCTTCCCCAATAGACGGCATGCACCTCACTCTGGAATGGTGACACCGACATGGTAGTGGCTGGAGGAATGAATGTGCTCTCCAACTCTGATGTATATGCTGGACTGAGTCAGGGCCACTTTCTGACTAAGACTCCTAATGCATGCAAAACATGGGACGCCGGAGCCGATGGGTACTGCCGTGCTGATGGCGTGGGTTCCGTTGTGATGAAGCGACTCGAAGACGCCGAAGCAGACAACGACAATATCCTTGGCGTTATTATTGGTGCCGGGACGAACCAGTCGGCCGATGCTGTCTCTATTACCCATCCTCATGCCGGGGCGCAGGCGTATCTCACTAGCCAGATCATGAGTCAGGCGGGAGTAGATCCTCTCGATGTCAGTTATGTGGAAATGCATGGCACTGGCACTCAAGCGGGTGATCTCCAAGAGATGACATCCGTCAGTGAAGTCTTCGCCCCCCTCACGAAGCGTCGCAGCTCAAAACAGCCACTCCACATTGGCAGTGTTAAAGCAAATGTAGGCCATGGTGAAGCTGTGGCCGGCCCAACGGCGTTAATCAAAGTGTTGCTCATGCTTGAGAAAGACACAATTCCACCGCACATCGGAATCAAGACCGTCATCAATCCTAGCCTCCCTAAGGACCTTGACAAGAGAAACATGCATATCCCGTATGAGAAACAGCATTGGCCCCGGGTTCCCGGGAAGAAACGCATTGCCATTGTGAACAACTTTGGTGCTGCAGGGGGAAACTCGACTCTTGCAATCGAAGAAGGACCCCTTCGAGAGCAAAGCGAGGTCGTAGACCCCCGCTCCAGTCACCTCATTGCCGTGTCAGCCAAAAGCAAGGTATCGCTGAAGGGTAATCTCGAACGATTGATTGCCTATTTAGAGACAAACCCTGATGTCTCGTTGGCAAGCCTGGCATATACAACAACAGCTCGACGCCCTCACCACAACCGCCGAGTAGCCGTAGCTACGTCTGAACTTGCCCATCTGAAAAAACAACTTGGTAAGATTGGCGAGCCCTTGATTATTTCCTATTCCGGCATGTTCCAGAAGCCTCAAATACTCCTTCTTGTTTTCCTTCTGAAACCATCTCACGGCTCCTGGGTTGATCCAGCGCTGGGTTGTTCTGTATACTTCCCAACACTGCTAAAAGATTCGACACTGATACTGTGATTATTTAGGCTTCCAACTTCAATCAGTAGACTCTCACAAGCCTATTCCATCCACTGGTCCACCCCCAATTATCTTTGCATTCACTGGCCAAGGAGCATCACATCGGTCCATGAACCTAGAGTTGTTCCACCAGTCTTCCTATTTCCGATCACAGTTGCTGCAGTTGGACTCTCTATCGCAGGGGCAGGGCTTTCCGTCCTTCATCCCGGTAATCGACGGCACCTATGCACAAGAATATACACACAAGCCAACTGTCACACAACTTGCTCTCGTCTGCACCGAGATGGCGCTCGCCAAGTACTGGGAGTCTCTCGGGGTGCAACCCGATGCTGTCGTCGGGCATAGCCTTGGAGAATACGCTGCCCTTCACGTTGCCGGGGTGCTGTCAGCCGATGACACCATCTTTCTTGTGGGCCACAGAGCCGCTATGCTGGAGAAGAAATGTCGGGTTGGAAGCCATAAGATGCTAGCTGTGCGTGCTTCACTGGCCGAGGTCCAAGAGGCCGCTGGTGGTAAACCGTATGAAGTCGCATGCATCAACGGGCCAAGCGATACGGTGCTCAGCGGCACTCTGCATGAGATGGACACCCTAATCGAAGTCTTGCAAAACGCTGGCTACAAATGTTTTAGTCTGGACGTGGCATTCGCGTTCCACTCGGCACAGACTGATCCTATCCTCGACGAATTTGAAGAGACTGCAAAGACTGGCGTGTTGTTCCACCCACCCAATATGCCCATCATATCGCCCTTACTTGGCAAAGTCATTTTTGACGAGAAGACGCTCAATGCAAATTACTTGCGACGAGCCACTCGGGAGACGGTAAACTTCCTCTCTGCCATCGAGACAGCACAGAAAATGCACACGGTCGATGAGACTATGGTGTGGATCGAAATTGGCCCGCATCCCGTCTGCATGGGATTCGCAAAGTCCATCTTATCATCTGTGAAGGCTGCAGTCCCTTCATTCCGCAGAGGTGAGAATAACTGGAAGACTATGGCACACAGTCTGGGTATCATCCATTGTGCTGGCGTGGAGGTGGTCTGGAATGAGTTTCACCGTCCCTTCGAGGCAAGCCTGCGTCTCTTGGACTTGCCCACGTATGCCTGGAATGACAAGAACTATTGGCTCCAGTACAACGGGGATTGGGCGCTCACAAAGGGGAACACATTTTACGATGCGGAAAAGGCTCAGAAGGCGATCCAGGCACATCCTCCCACCGTATTGCATTCTAATATGAGGACGTCGACAGTTCAGCACATCATTGAGGAGACGTTCTCAAAGTCAGCGGGACAAGTTATCATGCGGTCGGACTTGATGCAGCCAGATTTCTTGGAAGCTGCCCATGGGCATAAGATGAATGGATGTGGTGTGGTGACATCGTCTATCCACGCGGATATTGCCTACACCCTCGGCGAGTATCTCATGAAGAAGCTCAAGCCGAAGTCAAAAAACATCGCTATGAATTTCGCCGAACTCGAAGTAGAAAAAGGCCTCGTCGCGAACAAAAACACAGAAAAGCCACAATTCATCCAAGTCTCGGCAACTGTGTATGATCTTGAGTCCGGCATCGCTCATCTTAAATGGCACAACGTCTCTTCCAACGGGGAGGTGGAGGACCATTTCGCCACCGCTGCCATCTATTATGGCTCCGCCATCGACTGGCTCGCAAGCTGGGTCCCCATGGCGCATCTCGTCCAAGGCCGCATTCAAGCCCTCGAGCGCCTTGCAGAGGAAGGTATAGCCAACCGGCTGTCTCGTAGTATGGCCTACCTCCTCTTTGCCAATAATCTGGTTGACTATGCCAACAAGTACCGCGGCATGCAGTCAGTGGTAATGCACGAGCTTGAGGCCTTCGCCGATATCACACTCACGACAGAAAAGGGAGGAGTCTGGACCATCCCCCCCTATTTCATCGACAGCGTGTGCCATCTTGCAGGCTTCATCATGAACGTCTCGGACGCCAACGACACCAAAAACAACTTCTGTGTCACGCCTGGCTGGGACAGCATGCGGCTCGCCAAACCCCTCGTCGCAGGTGCTCAGTACCGCTCGTACGTCAAGATGATTCCGACGGTCGAGGATCCCGGCATCTTCGTGGGGGACGTCTACATCCTGCAGGACGCTGTCATTATTGGCATGGTTGGCGCCATCAAATTCCGTCGATATCCACGCGTGCTACTAAATCGCTTCTTCTCTCCACCTGACGAGGCCACATCTACGCATGCGCCTACTAAACAGAACACACCAGCACCCATCGTTTCTTCAAAGCCAATTTCGACATCTCCAGCACAGCCAAAGCCAGCCTCTATTCTGCAAATCACGCCCACAGAGCCAAAGCTAGCAGAGACAAAGCTAGCAGAGACACCCCTGGTTTCAGTAGTCGAAGTGAGTGTCGAATCGGACAGTACGGTTGGCAAAGCGATGGCGCTCGTTGCCGAGGAGGCAGGCCTCGATCTAGTCGACCTTCAAGACGAAGTTAGCTTTGCGGACCTGGGTGTTGACAGCTTGATGAGTCTCGTGATCGCCGAGAAGTTCCGTGAACAGTTGGGGGTAGTAGTCAACGGGAGTCTATTTTTGGAATATCCAACTATCCTTGATCTACGGGTGTGGTTGGTGGAATATTATAGTTAGATTGGAATCATTTGGTATAGGTTTTCTTTTTAGTAACGAGTAATGACAGCAATAGGATTAGAAATATATATGTTTTCGAAGAAATTTCACCGATTGAAAAATGTAATAGAATATTATAGAGCGGTGACGTCAGTATAAATAATGAGTACTGGTGTTGGTATCTTATAAGTGCACTGTTGTTGCCTAGTGACCTGTGGTTCAATGCATTTCTTGGTGTAGAAGAGGTGTAGCTACAGATCGCGATGCGAAGAGGGGGGGTGAGGTAAGGCCTCTTCGCTTAGCTAGGATCACGTGATTTATGCCCCATATATCCTAATCCATATGTTCACAGCGCTGGGTCCGGAATATTTACGATCGTAGGTAGTAGCCTAGATATATTAAAAGTAAGAGTAGAGAAATAGAAGCTGTGAATAACACTTAGTAAGGAAGAAAGAAACTTTGGATAGATAGTAAATGATTCTATTATAGCTAGTATTATAAGCGCTGCTCGAGCCGAAAAAGAGGTATTACGAAATCATCAAGTAGAATTTAATGGACAAATTGAAGATAATGCTGAGTCCTGGAGGAAAGAAGAAGCTCGCATTAGTTAATAGAGGTTTGGCGTTTTATTTGCTAGTAGATGACTTTCAATTAAATGATTAACCGACTATCGAATTAAATACTCTAACATCGATTACTACTCAGCTTCATCCTTGAATATTTCCCGAACTCCATCGTAACAACAACTCAAAGACCCATCAAGCAATTGAAGGGCCCACACGTGAGGATGATTATATAACTTGAGCCAAGATTGGACATGTTCCTCACGACTCCCCTCCATCCAGTAGAGCACATCATAACGCTCTTGCTCATTGGGGCGAGCCATATTTCTTCTTTTACCCAGCGCTTCACGTCATGGGTCTTGGCCAACGTCGCAAACTTGAAGTCGATATTTTGCCATCTCGTTGTATCCTTTGTATGATCCTCCTGGAAGCGATCTTGTTCATATTCCACATGGCTTATAAACTGACTGATTACGGTGTCTTGATCCATGAAATGGCTCACCTTTCCAGGCGGAGGATCCCGTTTATCAAGCTCCGCGTACTGAAGTTCGAGATTGTTAGGGATGAGCTGAAGCTTTTGGCAATTATCGTTGCCATGTCCCCGGTAGTCATTATGGGTGGCTTGAATTAATGAGAATTCTTTTAATGCAGGGCAAAGACGCTCGGCATAAGCCCAGGGAGTCTGGAGGTCAAATACCCAGTGATGGTACCAAGCAAGCTTCTCAATCTGTGAGAAATGGGCTTGACCTCCAAATTCTTCTATCCTACGTAGGTCTAAACCGTGTGTAACAATTGTGTCGTGCTTGTGGTCCATATAGCCGATTGATGCAAGCCTGGAGTCTGGG
>QGMI01000540.1:0-26250 GCA_007821535.1 Lachnellula occidentalis
GCGTGTCGCAGTTCTGCTGGGCTGTCGAAGAAGCACTGGCATTTCCCGCTGCTGTTCTGCAGGGCGCTGAGCACGGCGCCGGCCGCGTGGTGGGGCTTGAGATGTGCGCTTACGTTTATGGGGGAGCTGTTGCTGGAGGAGGAGGTGGGGAGTAAGGGAGCGTGGAGTGTGGAGAGAAGGTTTAGGGTTACGGAGGTGTTTTTGGCGGTGCTTTGGGTATGATATGATGCCTTTTTGCTTCTGGTCTTGGGGGGTTGAGTGGATGTGGAATCGCTGCTGGATCATCGGGGAGGGGAGACGGAAGGGAGAGGGGACGGAATGCATGGATGAATGAATGATTGCTGATACTTTTCAAGTGCTGTGCGTCGGCGTATCTATCCTTCTACTTTACGGATTGTCTTATGTCTCGCTGGTATGGTTTTCCCCGGAAGCCTAAGAAGAGGATTGGATTTATTACACTTTACTAATATTGCTCACCAGGCTCTTGAACTACACACCCCAAGGTACACTTTCTTCCCCATAAGCCAGAGACACCGGAGAATTAACATCTTTAGCAACGCTCGTCCGTCTACTGACAATCAACTCCGTTAATGCCTACATAACATCCTGGGTTCTCTACCTCTCAGGCGGCTCCGAGGACCCAAGACTCCTCTTACCCGCTTGGATAAGCATAGCAACCGTAGGACTTCTTCTCTCCATCTTGTGCCACAACTGACCAAAGTAGACACTCACGTTCCTATATCATGTCACGCATCCACGTCTTGCAATCCTGAAGGAGACTTCCCTTTCCATTTCTGTTTTCTCAATAGCGAGTTTCATTAGCATGGTCAGCCTTTTGTTGCAGCTTCATCTTTCGAGAGAAAACGATCCCCCTATACGTTTATTTTTGATTGCGAGGCAGTGTTGGGAATACATTAAGATAGGGATTGGAATGGTTGGAATGGTTGGAAGGGACTTGTAGCCGCTCACGTCACATACTTGATATCTGAGCACGTTTCAGGATGAATATGATTATGATGTGTATTTCCGGATTGCCGGAGTACATACTGATGCTCAGTCCTTGATATGGAAAGCCAGAGCCAGCAGTATCCTCAACTTAATACACTATTGTAGTGATCACAACATCCTGGTGTCATAGCGAGACAATAGAAAACCGTTCCCCCCATGCCAAATCCATGCATCTGTGCGTTCTATAAAGAATGCGGGTATCATCGAACGCCCCATTCGAACCGTAACGTAAACGATCAATTCGACCCAGCCATTCGCTTGTAGAGGCAGGGCAAGAAGTTGAAAGGAAAATCTGGTGCTGTCATACTTCTATCGAAGCTCCTCATGGCGAAGGCTGGTGGTGGCTTGGGTTCGATGGGTTTTTAGAAACCATGGACCTGAAAAGCAACTGTTAGTAGTACACCGGAATCGGGAAGTAGTCGTGCATACCTTGATGGTCTTGGCATCAAGCTCAAGTCCACTCTTGTCGGTGAGGAACTCTTGTACATCTTTGCGCTGATCGCCCTGAAGCTGGATCACCTCTCCCATCTCGCTGTCGACAACGATGGTGCCATTGCAAGCTGCTTGACGTTAGTCCTTGCTTTCACCACGAGGCTGCTGAGGTTGGGGGGCTACATACCGAACTTCTTCTTGATAACCTTGAGGATCTTCTTTTGGTCGAATTTCTTGGGCAGACCTTGGACAGTCGTCAAAGTCTTGCGACCATTGCGCTCTGTTGGGGAGGACAAGTCAGCAGGCTTATCTCGAGCCAAGGCGGTCAGACGCGGGGTTGTGTGTGCCGCACAACGCTCAAGGGAGAGCGCAAAATGAACTCACGCTGAATACGGATGTGTATGTAGTTCTGCGACTGCTTGGTCTCTCCTGTGTCTTCATCGGCTTCGGCGAAGGGGTCTATATGCAAGGAATATTAGCTGTGCCACTTGAGCGGATTTTGCGATAAGGTTCGAGTTGGATATCGATATCTTCAAAGGAAAGAGACCGACAGGGCCTCGCCTTTAGAACAGTGCCAAACCACGATGTTTCAAGTAACTGTGTCCTTGCAGGCAGGCCGTCTGTAGGGAGGGCAATCAAAGAAAAGGGCATACCGAAGGTTTTCAAATTTTCGATTGACATAAACTCGAGTGTTGACGGGTACTTTGGGCTGTTTTTGGTATTGGGATCAAGAGGTGGGCGAAGATTGCCGCTGGTATCAAGAATGTAAAGAGTATGGAGAGTGGAGATTGTTGCAGAGAGTGTCTGTGGATTGTTTTGTAAGAGTTGGATGTGGAGGATGTTGGAATAACGACTGCGGCGGTACTTCTTTCACACCCCGCCCTAACTGCTAGTGTCAGATCACGTGTGGACGAAGCATAAAATTGGGGGGCATTATGATTCGACGGTCGCCACCTCCTTACTGTCAGAATCTGGGGTTTAGAAGATTCATGCTTGTAAAACCCTTGACTCATACCTAAAAGGGAACTTAGTAATACAACATCACGAGTACATTCTTTTCCATAATGTCTCACGCCGACAAACTTGAGACCGAGTGATACAGGACGTACGAGGTGACATATCAAATAAAGAACTATGTCAGGAAAGGCTCCTTCCAAATGCGGCTGGTGTCTCTCTTCACAACAGGGTGCACCAGAGGAAGATAGCTCTTTTAGAAACATCACTTTTACCCAATATACCAAAGCTATTGTGACGGAACTGGGATTTTATGCTCCTATTAACTCAAGACTCCTAGAACACAACCCAAGCTCGAAAGCTAGATTATACATGTAACAGCGGGTATATTCTCCCCCATATAATACAGACCATACGCATGCGCCATCTAAATCCCAGCCGGGGGAGCTGCTGCGGGTGCCTCTGTTCCTGTGCCTTGTCCTGAAGCTGCTGGTGGTGGTAGAAACATAGGGAGGTAAGTCTGGTTCGAATTAGCCCAGCGTAGGAGGAATTGAGGGTATAACTTACAACAACGAGCGCCATCACTACAGCGCAGACGTCAGCATTCTAGGGTCATTGGCGCAAGGATTTCAGTGCTTACAAGACATTCCAACGGAGAAATAAGCTGGTTGCGAAGAAGTCTTTTTGGCGTCTGCGCTCTCGCCCAGCCAATTCTGAATCGCGAACACAACAGATGCCCTAGAAGCAGTCAGAACCCGTCTCCTTCCCCTCCTCGGCTCCCCATACCATCCAATGAACTTGTTTCTTGTGAACATTGCTGCCATTGGCAATGTGCTACCCAAAGTCGAGCTGATGTCGCCGCCTTCTTTCGCAGTGGGGATCTGATATGGGATTACTGTTGGGAGGGATTAGCAATTGCTGAGATTCTTGCGAGGTGCTATTATGCTTACTGAGGTCGGCCCTCTTCATATCTTTCTTGGTGGACATGGCTGATGGTGCTGGGTTGGATGCTACCAAAAGTTAAGCTTCGGTGGCAGGTTCAAGTAACATAATGTTAATGTTGGATGATTTAGCTAGTACTGATAAATTCCCGCCGTACGCGAATATCTAAGCCCGCTTCTGAGCCCGCCATCGAATCTGACCCCTGACTTCC
Organism: Lachnellula occidentalis; assembly: GCA_007821535.1. NCBI lineage: Eukaryota > Fungi > Ascomycota > Leotiomycetes > Helotiales > Lachnaceae > Lachnellula > Lachnellula occidentalis. The sequence continues at coordinate 3,548 of QGMI01000540.1, forward strand.
AGAAGATGCTCCCCCACAGGCTTATCGTGTACCCCCGCAAAATGTTACCAAATCGGATGCCTCACTTGAGCGCACACCGATGGGTGACTGAGTGATTCCTGGCGCGAGATCTTCATGGATCTTAGATATTTCTCTGTTTTGACTTATCACTACCTAGGTAGGCACCTACCTATGTTTGTTAGAGATAAGAACGGCAACATAGCATCCTCCGAAGTTGATATTTGAATTGCGCAAGTGTGCTACACAGTCATTATTCCATATGTCAGACAGGGCAAGCATAACATGGCACCGTACCGTACCGTTGTACGGCAGCTCGGTATCAACGCCCTGTCCGGTCCCTGTCCTGTTCAAGAATAGAACCCTTGCAGGCCATCCCATCCCCATTCCCATCCTCCTTTACGTTCCGGGCCGGTTCTGACGTGCTGATTGATGTACGCGAGGGGTCCAATCGAATGTACGAAGTAGAAGTCCTTGCCCTGGAATCCTTCTTTCAGCTCTAGACTGGCTGTTGGCAAGACGAAAGCAGGACTTATTATAGGTAGTCAGACATTTGAGGTCAGGAGATAGGGTAAGCCTTGAGTATTATTGACCGGCTGATCAAGCTGGACTGGGAGAAGCTGTCCCTTTATTTGAATTGCTTTTTTCTCACGCGGCTAAGTCGCCAAATCAATGGTATGGTGAAAGCTCCAAAATTTCATGGAAACGCTTGCCTCTCCTGTTCAGGTCACTTGTTCGTTCGGTAGCTCCGTCCGTACAGAATACGATAGCAACAATATTAGCAATATTTAATATTGGGCTGTAAAGACAGACAGATACTGATGCTGTAAATCGTCTCTCAGGCTTACGATGATCGGTCACCCTCTATCTACTTGTATGCAAGTTGTAGGGCCATTATCACATGAACTGTAGCCCACGAATAGATTGCAAATTATATTGCCTTGGTGAGTATACATTTATCTGCTTGCCTTATCGGGGACTTTGAGCATCCGCCATTATTATTAGGTAGAGCGATGGGTGTATTCTTCCTAGCTTCCGAGCAATCGCCCGCCGACATTCCTCCGCCTCACGTCAACTCCACTCCACTTCACTCCCATCCCATCTCATCTCAACATCGTCCGACCCCAATACCTCTCAAATTCGAATTCGACTCCAGTGAAAGCGCATTTGTCTCTGTCTCCCTATCGACGATGGCTGCATCATGACAGGAAGACCTCTGCTTGGGCAACGTCCGACTCGCCCTCCAAGCACGAACACAATACCCCAGAGACCCTCGTCGCATCGAACGCTTTCTCAGCAGTTCCCCTCTGGCTCTCCAGCAAGACGAGGCGGCGGCAATGAAGGGTTCGTGGACTTGACACTAGAGTCGGATGCTGCAGGAAGATATGGCACTGTCCCGCGCATGGGATCATCGCGGCTCAGGTTGGAAATCTCCGAGTCAAGCAATGACAGCGTTGCTTCACCGAAACAGAATTCGGATGCTACTACTCCCTGGCGTACTTCCATTCCTCCCCGTGGCCGGCCACAACTCCATTTCGATATACCAAATTCCAGCAACCCCGGGCTTAGCGCTTCACTACAGGAAGCGGCTAATAATGAAGTCAATATCAAGGCGATGCCTCTTCCTGTGAGGCCGCGCCAACATGCTCCACCTGCTGCCGAGAAAGTGCGGCCAGCGCTGGGAAACTCTGCGAAGAAAGAGGGCCGGCCCAAGCCATATGTTTTGGAGGTTCCCACACTCGCTCCGCGGTATCCCCCGAATGGTATGTTGAGGTCCTACTTGTGTGAAGAAGACATGCTGACCCAAAAAGGCCATGCCGATTTCTACCCATGGACAGGAAATCATCCCGAAGACCAATTTTCCGAGCCAGTCATTCGTCAAGGATATTTTGATAAGGCGCAGATGACCCAAAACGAAACCGGGACTGCTCGCGCCGCCATAGCTCCTGCTATGAAACAAAAGACCGGTCTACAGACACTATCTTCATTGTTCACGAGTGTACTTGCTCAGCGGAGATCTCATGGTCAAGTAAAGGCCAGTTGGGCTTTTAAGCCTCCCCCACGTGTTACAGTCACAGATACAAAACGAGAAATCTGGCTGAAAGATTTGGCAAACCCAACCATCTCGTTGAAGCGACTTAGCAGATCTATTCCTCATGGAATTCGAGGGAAGGTACTCCTTGATCAATCACTTAGCAAAAACATCCCGATTGAAAGGGCAGTCTGGCTTGCCAAGTGTGTTGGAGCAAACGAGCTGCGATCCTTCCGGAGGAAAGGGGTCAGTGGCACATTTCAGATGGGAGGTGAAGCAAAGTGGATTCGAGATTTCACAGTTTGGGTGGAGCAATTTGTGGAGAACGTCATAGGAAGTTGCGGGGAAGGCGATTTCAAAGGCCGCATAAATTATGCGTAAGTAGTCGAATTCTTCCTATATGAATATTACTGACTGCGAAGAAAGCATTCGGCTCGCCGCTCACTTCCATGCCGAGTATCTCCTGGATCGCGAGCATTATATGGACTGGCTAGTTTCGTCATTGGAAAATAGCCCTCAGGCAAAGCTACCACTTTGGATTTTGATTACTCAGGTGTATTGGAAAGACCTCCAAAAGTACCGGAAATATGGTCGCAGACTTGCCGGGGCATTGCTAGGGCACGTCTCTGAGGTATTTTACTTTTCAGATCCTTAATTCTACCAATATAAATCTAACATGTCTATAGTTGACTAATCACCCCGACCATGATATCTTGGAACCCCTTTTGGATCGGTTACAACAGTTGCTCAAAGGTCTCATGATATCAGACCCGGATAGCTTTGTCTCTCCAAGACTGTGGGCAAAACATGAGCATAGCATCCGCTCCAGTTTATTATCAGATGATAGCCATATTTTGGCAGTCTTCGAAAAGATCAGTCTTCGCAATAATCGCCTCACGATTCCCGGAATAGAAAAAAAATCAACCGCTAGGCAACGGCTAATTCGGATTCTCGACACGAATCTTACAGATTCATCCATGCACCATTTTCCGAAGCGTTGTTGGCAGGCGGATGAAGATAAAACTATGATTCTGCAAGCTGTTTTAGAATGGTCTACTTCATCATATCGCCCAGGGAGTTCTAAAATATTCGTTGCAGCTCGAATACTCCGATTCTGGAGCAAGTCTGGGGTCGATGTGACCGAGTCTGTTCTCGACTTTCTAGATTCAGACGCAGTCAAGTTCGGTCGCAACAAAACTTCATTCTATCATTTGGTTTCCGAACTGGCGAGATCAGAACATTTCTCCACGCCACGGTACCTTCAATGGCTGATATCCCGGGGAGGTCTTCACGATGCAACAGATACCGCAGCAGATGGTCCGTGTGCAACTCGACTATTGGCAGAACTACCTTTGCATAACCTTAATGACGGGATATTATCACTCCATCGGACACTGCTTGACCGTGCAGATTTCTCCGTGGATGAAGAAGAGCAGCGTATGAGAATCTGCATGGCTTCTATGAATCGTTCGCTACCAACGATACAAGCAAACGTCGACTTCGAGCTAGAATTGGACGACCTCCCTATTTCTGATGATGTATCTGGCCTCGTGACGCAATTAAGCCGGTCAAGCAAATCAGAAATAGGTCTGTGGCTCAGGCACAAAGTCCGAGTGCAAATGCAACAGCCAACGATACCGCTTTTGGAGGACTGGGATAGTTCTCCAATGAAGGGCGGCACATCTGCGATTACCGTCTCGGACTTTTACTCGTTCCGCAATTATCTCGAACTCATCGATGATTATTCAATGTTGGCAGATGTGTTAAAGATCGTCGCGAGCTCAAACGATGCAGAGGTTCTAGCGTCCTGCGCCGACACCATCAACCTACATACCGACACCTTTGCGGCCATCGGCGCACTTCATGGCCTCTTTGACACTCTCACGGCGCGTTTACCGGTATTGGTTGAAGACCAAGATTTTATACCTAGAATTGTCCTGGTGTCGCTGTCGGACCTTGCTGCAAGGATTCCAGAGCGCAAGAGTATCTCGGACCAGCTTTCTCAAGAGCTCGCGATGAGCGACAGAAAAAATGCCGCAGATGCTTGCTCTCCAGTATCGGATCATATGGCCATGATGCAGACTGCCGAGACTGACTTCACAGATGAAATCGAGAAAGTCCTAGCAAGTGGAAACAGCATGGACCAGGCAACTCTAGACCGGCTTTTCCAGAGAGTCGTCCTACAACTGGAAATGGTTTGGGAAAAGTCACCCGAGCAACAGCGGAGCTGTGGCCTTTTGCTCACAAGGCTGCGAATATTCGACGCTCAGCATTTCGATAGCATCATGCACGATTGGACTGTTCGTTTCCTAAACATGACTGACCGCCCAAGTATGATACGAATTCTGGGTCCTTTGATCAGCTTCGGGTGTCATTCTTTCCAGTCCGTCTTAGCAAGTTGTCAAGCTTTGAATGAGAAGGAGGCCCTCTCAACCCAACCATCCACCTCAGGAGCTTCCAACGAGCTTCTTGTTCTCCTTCTTGGACCATCAAACCTGCTGGGAAGTATAGGCATCGAAGAACTTTACCGCTTCCGAGTCAAGCAGGCTCACGTGCAGATGGATTGTGCGATCGAAGTCCTTGCAACCATTCGTCAGGCCCTTGAAGAGCGCCACGCATCCGAGGGTGGCGATACCAACGATGTAAATGCGAGGATATTGCTTGAAAGTGGTAGCTCATGGGAGCTGCTCCAAAAATACGCGCTGCTACACACCCAGTCCATGATTCAAGCGTTCGTGTTACCCATGCTGCGAGAATCGGGCTCGCCTAACGCAGTATCAGTTTCATCGATCGTCGATAAACTCCTGCTTGGCGACAGCCAGCGAGAAGATATAACAACAGAAGCAATCCTTGATATTGCAAATGATCTGACTCTACCATTTTGTCAAATCAAGCTCGAATCGATGTTTACTTGCGAAGACAGCCTCATGTCAGGCACCGAGGAAGGCCGTTCAGAGCGCCTTGAAGCCTTTGACAGTGCCATTGAGGCAGCTGTCGATTCCGGGAAAACAGCATGGGCTAGCATTGTGCCTTTGCTCGATAAAACCGTTGCCTACCACTTGAGGCGACGAGCTCAGATACAATTCCTTGCTCTGTTCCCGTCGCCAAAACCAGGCCTTGCCTACGACTCTTCGGCTTTGCAGGGTCGTCTCATCCATGCGGAAAACCTTCTTCGTATAATAGATACAACAGCAAGCAGTGCCACTGCCCCAACACCCATGAGCTCAAATCATACCAGCCTTGCCGTCGACATAATCACAACACTTAGTGGCGTTCGGATCTTGTTATCTACAAGCCATGCAATGCAAATCAAGGATGCCCTCGTCACGAAATGGATTCCCCTCCTTCTGTCGTTCATCACAATGCATACTTCCGAATTCGAAGCCACAAGGTCAGGGCATGAGAGCCGTGCTAAAGCAATACTCGCTCTCTCGGCGATTATGCTCGAATTGCAAGCCCTTGACACCAGTACAGAAGCTATCAATGGGCTTATCGAGCAGAATTTTGATCTTGCACTCTACCTCGTCGATTCACTCCCAGACGATATGCGGCAGCAGTGCATCCGCAGTCTTCGCGACACGGTTTCCAGCCCACAGCTACACTATATCTTTAGTTTCGCTGCGAATCCGTCGGAATGGCTTGTTCTCAGTCAGAAGGAGACTATCCCTGTTTCAAACGGAGGGCCAGGTGACGGGGCTGATAAAAGAAGTCACGAGAAGGAGAAATTAACTCCGTTTCCTTTGAGGAAGTGGGAATTGCTGGGCGATTCAACACCGCATTTTGGAGAAAATGATACAAGTTTAAGCTTGACTTTGTTTGGGGCCCGGCGAGGCTAAAGATGACCTGTTCGTATTGGGAGATATAGATAGGAGTGTAGGAGTGTAGGAGTGTAGGAACTTTCAGATCTGTAGATACCATGATTTGGCTTAACAGGCGTAGAAGTCTATATGACGAGGTTATGATACCAAGATGAACGTATAAATGAACCATTATGTACATACTCCATATAGTTCCTTGAACTAGTGTCTTACTGTTTCCCAATATCGTGTCAGGAGGACGTACCTACACTACACTTTCAGGTAGCGGCCTCGCCACGTGCACCCATCCGTGCGCAATCTTCGGCAGCAACTGTGACGGTGACCCCACCCCCCTATTCTTTCCCCTTCTTTTGAAGGCTAACCTAAACAACACTAGCGTAGAAAGGCAGCTATTTGCAGCCCAAGCCCAGCCGCCTCGTCAGCTTCATAGGTGGTGGTACGAGTAGCAGCATTATATTGCATTCCAAGGCGTCACCTCAAGACTTTTCCTTGCTTTGCACCAAGCAGCGCTGGATCACCGGCCAGCACATGAATTTATAACCACATTCATAGCTACAGTACGCCATCTTGAGGATTTTACGGCGCATGATTATGCGCGGCATTCCTCCTTCGCATCAACTTGTCGATCAAACCGCGACAGTACCATACTGCACAAGCACAAATCGTACAGTATACAATTAGCACACCACCCGCCAATATGCCAATCGACGACGACTACAATCCTGACCGGCTTCCCTCGGAGCCTTCCGAACTCCCTGAGCAGAACTACGAAAGAAATGGCAGCATGTCGCTCGGGGCTGGCCCAAATGCGAACGGCGATGAAGTCTCGCCCATCAATGGAGATTCAGTACCAACAAGTGCTGCCCCTCCAGTTGAGATCGATCCCAACGCGAAGGCCGTTCAAGAGGTCATTACTTCAGAGGTATGCGCAGATTTGGGCCGTCCAAATTTGACTTGAGTGCTAATGGGCGATATTCAGATCGGTGTCTCGACCCTGCTCAATCGCTTGAAGCAAAGCATAGCATCCGCGAAGGTAGGGAACAGCTTAGCATACGTCGGTTTGGAGCTAATACTACTACGATAGGAGTTTGCCCTCTTCTTGAAGAAGCGGTCCGTGTTGGAGGAAGAGCATTCGAATGGACTCAAAAAGCTTTCCAAATCAACGATCGACAATATCCGCCGACCAGAACAACGCCATGGTTCCTTCCTCAAGTCTTATGAAGAAGTCGCCACGATTCACGATCGTATGGCAGACAATGGGGCGCAATTCGCGGTCTCACTGCACCAGATGCATGACGACCTGATGGACTTGGCTGCGAACATCGAGCGGGGTAGAAAGCAGTGGAAAGCGACGGGATTGAGTGCAGAAATACGAGTAGCGAATACAGAGGAGGCTATGAGGAAATCCAAGGCCAAGTACGATGCGCTGGCGGAAGACTATGATCGTGCAAGGACAGGAGACCGTCAGGCTGGGAAGAAATTTGGCTTGAAGGGACCCAAGTCTGCCCAGCAGCACGAGGAAGACCTTCTTCGAAAAGTGCAGGCTGCAGACCAGGACTATGCTGCGAAAGTGCAAACCGCCCGAAGTCAGCGAAGCGAGCTTCTTTCGAAGTTACGACCTGATGCTGTGAGGGCACTGCAAGAGCTTATAAAGGAGTGTGACGCGGCGTTGACCTTGCAGATGCAGAAGTTTGGTAAGACACCAGGTTCAATGCCTCTAGAGACGTAATGCTAATTCTACCAATAGCTTCTTTCAATGAGAAACTCCTTTTGAGCAATGGCCTAAACGTTAGCCCACTCAAAGGAAATGATCACGGCGGCCCGCGAAGCCTTCGTGAGGTTGTGTATGCCATTGACAATGAGAAAGATCTCAATAACTACGTCGCCAGTCATGCTAAGAATGTTGCCCCGCGAAGCGCTGAAATTGTTTATCAAAAAAATCCGGTAAGCTCCCACACTTTCAAAAAGTCTATGCCGACTAATGTCTCCACAGGTCTTGGGCCCTCCACAAGCAAGCGCGCCTCCGCCTCAACGTCAGTCAGATCCTGCAGCCTCCTATGTATCTCGACAGGGCCCTACACAGGCGGCCAGCGCTACGCAATCTTCTCATCAAACGCAGATGAGTCAATCATCCAACCAAGGACCGCCACCACCTGCCGTCACCCAACAGCATGAGAGGAGCTTTAGTCAAGGCCCGTCGATGCCACCAATCCAGCAGTACGGATCTATGGCAGGGCCGCCTCGAGGACCACCGCAAAACGCAAGCTTCACCTCAAGCCCTATCAGCGCCGGCGCCGGCGGCCCTCCACAACTCTCAACACTTCCATTCCAAACTTCAAGCACTCCACCTCCTCAATCCTTCCCATCGCAACAAGCAGCACCATCTAATTATGCCCAATCCCCAACGACAGGAAACAACGGCAATCTCCCTCCTCTCAAACCGGTTTTTGGTCTTAGTCTGGAGCAACTGTTTGAGCGGGACGGGTCTGCTGTGCCTATGGTTGTGTATCAGTGTATTCAAGCTGTGGATCTGTTTGGACTCGAGGTAGAAGGAATCTACCGTCTGTCAGGAACATCATCCCACATTACCAAAATCAAGGCCATGTTTGATAATGGTAGGTTCTCCAAGCACCATTGGTTTCTGATCTCAGCTGACCAGTCATAGACGCTTCGAAGGTTGACTTCCGCAACCCCGAAAATTTTATGCATGATGTAAACAGTGTAGCTGGTCTGTTGAAGCAATTCTTCCGCGAACTCCCTGATCCGCTTCTCACATTTGAGCATTACACCGGTTTCATTGAAGCTGCCAGTGAGTTCAGAAGGTTCCTTTCGCTCATGGTACTGGTACTGACCTCTCGACTAGGAAATGACGATGATATCGTACGCCGCGACTCACTTCACGCTATTATCAACAGTCTCCCCGATCCTAACTACGCAACCCTGCGTGCTATTACTTTACACCTCAACAGAGTACAAGAGAATTCAAGCTCAAATCGCATGACTGCAGGAAATCTGGCAATTGTGTGGGGGCCCACTCTCATGGGCGCCCATTCGGGGTCAAACATTCAGGATGCCGGGTTACAAGTGAGAGTTGTCGACACGATATTACACAATACGTACCAGATATTTGACGATGATTGAGGGGAAAGAATCACGACGGAAGATAGTGGAGGAATGAGAATCGTGTGAAATTGTAACATTTGTGTTGTATAATAGGCAGGTGAGAAGCCTACCACCTCGATACGCCCTTGAAAACACCCCCAATTACATATTGAGATTTAATGAATTTCTTTGGTAAAGTCAGGACTAATCTTCCATTGATGTCTCTATCTCCTTGGTGTCACTAAAACTGAATTCACGGTATATGTTTCATCTAGTTCAGAGATGTAGGTAAGGGCCGCGTGAGCATTTCCTAGCCTGTGATTGGTCAGTGTTACTTTCAACTCCAGGAGTATAATGAATGGAGCTATTTAGCCAGTCGGGCCAGTGTGCCAAATGCCTCTGTATTCGAGCTTGCTATTTCTTAAGTGTAGTTACGTTCATGCAGTTGAGCTCCTTAGAAGTCATTACTTCCTAATTGGGGCTAGAATTCGGTTCGCGAGGGTCGACGGGATCCACTTGGAGCATTCCTTTTGACGCCAACCCAAATTTTCAATGTGCCAACCGGAGCGGGACGTTGCAAGTCGTCGATAACATCCACAATTTCAATCAACGCTGGCGCAATGGCCGCATCACCCGGAGATAGTAGGTTATTTGAATTCCTCCACCAACAGAAGTCCAAACTGGAAGAAGCTCGCAAGCGTACAGGGGAAATCCCGAAGGATCGTGATTCCCGGCACACGCTTATCGGTCTTCACCTTGCCCAAGATGAATTGATGAAGGAGGACAAGGCTGCTGGGAAGCAGCAGCGGCTGTTTACTATTATCGGAGACCCTTACCTACCCTCCGCGGCGTGCCATGAGAACCTCCGGAAGATATTTATCAAAGACCTGCAGCTTGAGACACACCATCGTGGGCGGTACATGGTACTCAGATGTGCGGTGCCGCCTATACGGCAGAATGCTATCATTAGCGTTGTGGAAGACGAAGCCGGCGATGCTTTGACGTTTTCACTGTATCAGCAAGAACCCGAGCATATTCGACACGCTGGAGACATCTTGAAGGAGAATAGCGTATTATTGCTAAAAGAGCCGTATTTCAAAGTGACGGCGGGTGGATACGGCCTGCGGGTTGATCATCCTACAGATGTTATGTATGCAGTTCTTCAAGTATTTATCTCCTTGTTCGAATGTATTCGGGATGTTCAGATGTCTTGAGAGTTCTGAGACACTGAAAGCCATTCCTGAGTTCCAAAAACATTCTTCCCCAGGCAATACTAACACCACGAATCTGTAGGTGGTTGGTTGATCATCATCCGAAAGTACCACATTCGTGGAGAAAGAGTCCTGGGCTGGTTGAAAAGACGGTGGGGGAACTAAAGACCGAAGGAAACTCTTGTTTCCTTTCGGGCAAGTATACAGAGGCTATTAAGAAGTAAGTTGTCAACTCTAACATTGAGAGCCTTGAATATCGGTACCCCGCGTTAGTTGGCATATCAGGTTTTATACTATTCTACTTCAGACAAAAAGATATTAGGCGATAGAGAGGATTGCGAAAGCATTATTGTGCTGAGTTCCTAGCTCATAACGATTGACTCAATTTCCTGAGGCGAAGGGACCACAATTGATTCTGAAGTCCCACAATTACTCACTTGAATGGAACATCTTGCTCGTCGTATTGTATGCCCTTTACTATGGTAACTAATTGTTCTGCAGATATTCCCAAGCATCAAGATCCGGCTTGATTACGCCGGAAGAAGACGAACTCATTCATAACAACCGTGCTCTGTGCCACTTAAAACTTGGTAAATACGATGCAGCACTTAAAGATGCGTCTTTTGTCTCAAACCACAAAGCTCGTTCTGACAAGGCGCATTACCGCGGTGCCCTCGCTTTATACGGCCTCGGTAAATTTGAAGAGAGCATCATATGGTTAACCCGTTTGATTGAAAGGTTTCCAGGTACGTCATGAACAGCTCTTCCTAAAGAAATTGTCTCAGCTCTTGTGAAGCATCGTTCCGACTCCCAAAATCTTCCGCAGGCAATACTAACTCCGATATCCAGAGAGTGTTGCAGCAAAACAAGGACGACAAGAACTAGAACGAGTCAAACTTAGGGTCGAAGAACAGAAGACTGGCAAGTACAATTGGAAGAAAATGTACAAAGATGCCAAGTTGGGCCCAGTAGACTTTGCTACTTACGTCGCCCCAGTCGAAATTCGACAGCTGGAGGGCAAAGGCCGAGGATTGTTTACCAACAAATCCGTCAAGTGTGGAGATCTCTTGGCCTGCGAAAAGGCTTTCTCGTACATAAGTGCGTCAGAGCAAGGTTCCCCGAATACGTCTGCTGCATTCGGCGCGCTGATCAATTTGACCACCAACCGTGTCAAAATCGGTACTGACGCGGCCCATATCTCAAATGTCTATCAGAAGCTCATAGACAACCCGTCTCGCGCACGTTCGTTCTTAGATTCATATCATGGCACGTACGAACCAGGTCCGGAGACGAGTGAAGATGGTGCCCCAATAATTGACAGGTGATATTCTTTTGCGTGCTTGAGTCTCAGTCTGGTTCTAACTACCTTGCAGTTTCCTCATTGAGCGGATTGTTTCTCTCAATGCATTTGGATGTCCTGTCACGTCCAAGGATCAAGAACTGTCCAGAAGGCAGGCAGGAGAGATATCAACATCATCTGGGATATGGCCGCTGGCTGCGTATATCAACCATTCATGTATAGCCAACTGTGCGCGCACCTTCATAGGTGATATGATGGTACGTAGGCTTCGGAGTGAAGTTTTCCATTCTGATCATCTCGGGAGTGAGGTGTTTACTCTAGATATCTGTCAAGAGTCAAGTATTCCTCAATTAAGGTTTCACTCCCGTGGAACTGTATACAACTCTCTAAATGCTTTTCAGATTGAGCTGTACTGACTCGAGTTTTGACGTTCAGATCATGCGGGCAACTCAAGACATGCCGCAGAATACCGAAATCACTTGGTGCTACCACGATCCAACCAATCGTATCGAGCTTCAGAAATCTCTTCTCGAAAACTGGGGCTTCAAATGCACCTGTCCTGTTTGCACAGAAGAAGGCATCACCGGAAAAGACATAAAAGCACAGAGAACAAAATATCTGGCTATTCTTAACTCGACACACAAAGCGGAAGATCACTTCTTTGACCAGCTAAACCAACAGTATAGGCCTCCCACCAAAGAGGTTCCTAGGTTCGAAGTGTTTCTAGCCTGCTATAAGGCCGCTATGTATTGGTTGCTATCCGGGTTTGATTTGAGTTTGGTGTTGAGGTTCACCAAGAGAGCGCTTGAGGCTCTTGGCTTCGAGATCGAAGGAATCAATGAGAACAGTGGTGGTAAGCTGGTGGTGCGAAGATGGGGAGTTCCTGTTCCGGAGCTTCCTCGATTGTGGTAAGTACGCCCGTAATCAGATCCTGCATGCCCTTCTCTTCATTTCCAAGCTGCCATACATTCTCCACCTATTGAGGATTCCACTTTCTGTTCGTCGGTCTCCTAAGGCGAGTGTTGATCTCGGAGCTCTACCAGTTGTATGAAGTGCCCAGGTCGAAGAGAACTTTCCATCACACCTGTTTCCTTACCATTCCCAATCTTTATTGAGCTGGTCTACTAAATCTGACAACACGATAGGCAGATTTTGATGATGACATGGAAGGCAAAGGGGCAGTTCAAGTTGGCAGAGTCGGCAAAGAAGCATTTGAGGATGGCCTACTTGGTTATTGTGGCTGGGGAAGATGAAACCTTCAAAGAAGACTATGATTCAATCATCAAGAATGCTTTCCTGGGAGGTATGCGGAAACAGCACTGATGGATTTGGGATCTACGACAATTGCAAAAGGACAACGGCAATGACCAGCTGAGGGTATCGAACATGGAATTTAGAGGCGCATAGACATAGACTGAATAATATGATACCCCTTTGCTAAATACAACGTACCAAGCCAGATCATTCTCATGTCCTTCCCCCAAATAGCTTTCTCATTGTTTTGGGTCGGAGATACCACAAGGAGATAACCAGAGCGCTCGACGACATGCAAGTTCCAGTGAATATCACCAAGGCCTGATATCTCGCAATCCCATACGTTCCGATATGTATCCTCTTCGTCAGTAGACCAGCACTAATGGGCCCAGCCAAGATGTTCCCCACCCCTTGCAGGAATACCAAAATCGCATAGGTAGCGACTGCTGCACTCGGATCGTCACTAACGGCTCTTCCCATGGCAACCCGCATCGTCGTAAAGCCGTAGCCGAAAAATCCATACACGACCCCAAAGACGAGCAACAGCGCCAGATTCTTCGCCAGCCCCCATAGTGCAAAGGCCGCGATCGTGGACATGACCGAGCAAGCAATGCAAAGCGCACTGACAGACGTCTTCTTGTCAGACAGATACCCGCAGCTGAACTGCCCGAGGACTTGCGCCAGAGACATGATGGCGAGGACGAGGGCACCAGAAGTTGAGGAGAGGCCGATTGCCGTGGCGTACGAGGGCAAGTAGAGGGCTGGGAAGAAGAATCCAAGACCTTGGAGCAAGGTACTGGCACAAAAGATCCAGAACAAGGGTTTCTTGAAAAAAGACCAGTTCGTCTTGCCCATTGCGCTCTGTTCAGCGGGCGGAAGACGGCCTTTCAAGAACGGAAGCAGAGGTCCGGTCAGAACTGCCATTCCTACTGCTATTGCTCGCAGGGTTGTCTTGTACCCGTATTTCTGAAGGAGGGCCTCGATGATAAACGGCATGAAAATCCCGCTGGCTCCCGACGCAGCAGAGATGATCCCAAATGCCATTCCCTTCCTAACAATCCACCACTCGTCGATGAAACTGATGATGGGATACGTCAAAGTCACAAACCCAATGCCGTACATCACTCCCTGGGTGGCGATCAGGCCTGGCAGAGTCGTAGCAAAGGACCCTGCTATCAAGCCTAAAATACACAGAGGCCAGCCAAGCCAAATCTGCTGGCGCTGGAACTTTGGAAAGCGCTTTGTTAGCGCGGCGGAGGCGGGGGCTCCTAGGTAGCACAGTCCTTGCGCAATGGTGCCTACGAGCGCGATGTTTGAGTTCCCTGCGAACTGTGGCAAGGTTGAGTAGTAGTTCTGGAAAACCCCAAAGGAGATTGGAAAGCCTGACTCTATTAGCCTAGGTGTTTTAGGATGTGGATAAGAATTCCAAAGTCACCCCACAAAAGAGCCTCGAAAACAAAAGCGGCTGCGAGGAGGCGCCATGCTCCTGGGCCTCCGTCTGCTGGGGCGAGCTGCTGAATCAGGATTCCCTCCCCCTGTGCTGTTGTATTGTTATCATTATAACCAAGTTGACTAGGCGAGTGGTCAGGAATTGGCTCTTCAAATTGCGATGCAAGTTGATCCCATGTCTGGAGCTCGGTTGCGACCGAAGTAGAGGGCATCGTGATGGTGAAATTGAGCGACAGAAATCAACAGCCAGACCCCAAGATCTATACAAAAAAAACACTGCTGAGAACAGACGTTCTAGGAGCCGCCGGCTTAGGACTCGGAGCTGTTCTGACATAATGAATAGTGGGTGGTGGGGCGTGACTTGCAGGGCGTGGCCAATCAAAAGCCGCTCCAGTTTTTCTGACTGTCTGCTTAGTCTTGAGAAATCTAGACATAGAAGGAGATGAGAAAGACATGACTTACTTCATTCTCAAGGACTTCTGACCTATATACTGACTCTTCAAGCCAGACAGTAGTGGATATGAATAGGGGCTCACTCGCTTACCTCGTTAGTGGAAACCTCAAATGAGACTCCTTGCTGTCATCCGATAAAGAACCAGACTCCAATAAGGCAATTAGCCGTCAGTCATGAATCCTCGTTCGTTCCATTCGTTCGCCGGTCTTCAATAGTGTATTGCCCAGCTCCTGACGTTCCATCAACCCCATCTTGCCTCTTCTTCGCACTAAACCTCTTTTGCTCGCCGGTGTTTCGTCCGCTTTTCGTCCGCTTTTCGGAACAGGTGCTTCTTCATATGATTGACGTCCAACCTGCACTGCACTACACTGTAGTGGCCTAGCGCCGCCATAGCAATGCTCACTGAAAACATTCCCTGCGCAAGTTGGTCTTGTTCTGCGAGATCTAGGATGTAGTTATGCTAGCCTGCTCAGGCTCGCCGAGCCCCCATTCCGGTTCCAGGAAGTGTTTTTGCCGTGGTAGTTTGACTAAGGTGACTATAAGACAACAAGTTCGAATCTTCATCCGCGAGTGTCAAGTTCAATCCAAAAAGATTGTGTGTCACTGTAGTCAATATGGATGCCAAAGCTCTCCTAAGGGAAATTGACGCCAACAAAGATGCACATGTCGCCTTCCTCCAATCTTTTACCCAGACCCCTTCCCCAAACCCTCCCGGAGACACAAGGGCAGCCGCAAATGTGATCATCAGCTATCTTCGGAATAGCAACATTAACCCCGAAATCATAGCCCCGCAGCTGTCGATGCCAAATGTTGTCAGTGACTTGATTTGCGGTGACCCCAACGGGCCTCGTCTGATCATGAATGGCCACATAGACGTATTTCCAGTCGGCGATGGGAAGGATTGGTCTCGCAATCCCTGGTCCGGCGATATCGGTAACGGAAGGCTCCATGGACGCGGAACAGTCGATATGAAAGCCGGCACTGCGGCGTCAGTCATTGCGTACAGCTATATTTTCAAATACAAAGAGTATCTGAAAGGGTCCGTAGGCCTCTGCACTGTTTCGGACGAAGAGACAGGAGGAAAGTGGGGGACTCGATATCTGCTCGATGACGCCCGCTGGAGGGGAGACTGCATGATAAACGCTGAGCCAGGAGGAATCAATACCATCAGATTTGGTGAGAAGGGGACATTGCGTCTGACCTTTAGCGTCAAAACGGAAGGAGCACATGGCGCTTTTTTGCACCGAAGTGTTGGTGCAAATCTGATTGCGGCTAGGCTCATCAATGAACTGCTTGCAGTTGAGCATATTGTTCCCAAGCTCCCTCCTGGATTAGAGGAATATATGGCTCGGCCTGAGGTCCGAAGAGCTGTGGATGAAGCCATGGGTGATGGAGCTGCTGATATTGTTCTGAAGCCCACCGTAAACATCGGGACCATTCACGGCGGCGTAAAGGTCAATATGATCCCAGACTCATGCATTTTCGAAGCAGACATTCGACTGCCGATCGGCCTTAAAGCCGCCGAGGTACTGGATGTAATCCATGGCATTCTAAAAGCATACCCAGAGGTCACCTTGACTGTACAAGAAGCTGCGAGCAATCGATCGAGTTCTTGTTCGCATGATCACCCAATGGTTGATATTCTTGCTCGGAATGCCAGCAACGTTATCGGAAAACGGCCTGTGGCTATTCCTTCCCTGGGTGCAACGGATTGCAAGTTCTACCGGTATAAAGATGTGCCGGCGTACGTATTCGGGGCTTCACCAGAGACCATGGGTAGCAAGAATGAGTCGGTTTCAATTGACGAATTCATTGCCGTTCTGAAGACACACGTGTTGTCAGCATGGGAGTACCTTGGGGGTTCAGCTGAAGGGGGCATTTGAGGGAGAGTCTGCATCTTTATGAATACGGAGAGCAAGTAGGGACCTGAGTTAGGACCTACTTCGTAGATATAAATGAAACACCTACTCATTTTCAGACAATGCACTGCAGATCCTGGCAAGCATCGACATCGACAACGGACAAAAGTCGAAATGTCTTTGGGTCTCTCGAATGCATTCCGGATAAACGGATGAATCCAGCATCATGCCCTTTGACCGAATTTAGTATGGATCATGCCAGGACCATAACAATGTTCCAAGCTCCACGTTACTGCTCGATACTTGTAAAACGGGGCACGGAATTGATGCCACTTGCCATTTTCGCGTGCAATTTGTACTATACGTTTTTGTCCTGCCTGGACTATTTTGGCAACAGATCGACCAGTAGATAGAGCCCTTGGGCACGTGTTTGTACTTTATTGAAGTTTATAACTGCCGATATGAAGTGGTTCTCGCATTTGGATGGTGGTGGGATGTCGTCGCAGCGCAGCGTACAGGCGGCCAGTTTAGCGAGATGAAGCCTGCGGATGCCTGAAGTAAAGCCTGGCTCAGTATGTCAATGCCGCAACTCCATCTGCCGGAGTCTACATTTCTCAGGAGATCAACATCCAGCCAGCCCTACTGGTAGAATCGATACGGTAGTACCACGATGCTATCTACATTCACATGCTACAGTATTACGACCATGTACGAGTACCTATGTGGCCGTTTTGTTTTATAGCACCTGGCGCTGTCGTGGACCTTCCCCTTTCTCCTTGCACGCGCTTCCTCCTTCTCATTTGGGCCTCACCAAGTTTGGCGTGAAGCTCTCGATTGAGACTGATTCTGCGTGCCGGAACGCCTCCATAAATCATGGCATCTGGGAGAGGTTGATCAATTTGGGGTCACCGGCAAGCCGAGCAACAGCTGCCAGCAAAGAGGCATACAGTGCTGTTTGTTGCCATTGCTGCTTGGGGAGCTGCGTAATGTGGTCTAAGTGCAACAAGTCGTCGGATATCTCCAACAGCCTGTCAACGCAGCCAGGGCTAATCAGAGTACCTACCTTACCTACCTAGGTATTCATCTGCAATAATATGCAGCGGCTGAATGGTAAGGAACTCGATTCTGCCCCGAGATAAGCTCAATCGTGCAAGCTCAATGGCCAACAAACACCCCTTCCCTCCCTTCCCACAGCCTCAACCATGTAAATAACTGGTCGCGGCTAAACGGTTTCAGAAGAGGTTCTTCCGGCGTCTATCAACGTCACCCTGCCTGATATGGGTGTATGAAAAGAGTGTTGGTCCACGCACCAGAGAACTTCGAGTTCACGACTTCGTATCCTACCTATATCTTTTTCACATCTCGCCACGTCTTGGGTCAACTACAGAGACAGGGAGTCCTAAGTCACCGCGGTCCTGGTGTATTCATCTCCTTCCATTGAGTCAAAGCACATGGTACTTACAATTTCCAGACATCGATTTCGACAATGTTCCCAGACTTAGCTCTTCCAGAGCTTTCTCGCGCGTGTCTTACTTTCGAACGGTATCAGTGGGCTACAGGTTCTGTGCTTGAGGATGCTTTTTATTCGGTGGACATGAACTCTGCTTCGGTCCCACCAGGAACATTGATCAAAGCGGAAAGGCATACGAACACATCGCTCTACTCGCTGCCCCCTGGTACCGCTCTATCACGTATCGTATATCAATCAAAGACCTTCCGCGGCTCCTTGGTTCCTGTCTCGGCTTATATTCTCTGGCCTGCCAGTCCACGATCATCCGCCGATGGGTTTCAAGTTGTGGCATTT
This sequence comes from Lachnellula occidentalis, assembly GCA_007821535.1. Lineage (NCBI taxonomy): Eukaryota > Fungi > Ascomycota > Leotiomycetes > Helotiales > Lachnaceae > Lachnellula > Lachnellula occidentalis. Next base: position 21,828 of record QGMI01000540.1, read on the forward strand.
TCTCACGGAACTAGTGGGATTGCTCCCGATGCTGCCCCTTCGCACATCAAAAACCTCTGGCAACACTATCTCGCTCCCTTCAATCTGGCTCTTCAGGGCTATGTTGTGGTTGCTACAGATTATGCCGGACTCGGCGTGTCGAAAAACGCTCATGGGAAGCCGATTCTCCACGAATATGCAGCGGCCCCAAGTCATGCGAATGATGTTATTTATTCGGTACAAGCAGCACAAAGCGCTTTTCCAGAGCTCTCGAAGACTTTCGTGGTTCTCGGCCATTCTCAAGGAGGAGGAGCAGTTTGGGCCGCTGCGCAGCGGCAAGCCGTCGAGCCCGTCGCTGGATACCTTGGAGCTATCGCAATAGCTCCTGTCACAACTATAATCGACAAGAAAATGCCGCCTTTGACACTTTCATCCTTTGGATTCTTGATCGCGCAGGGGTATGCTTCTCTTACATTCGAGGGCTCAGGCTCGGCTCCTGAAAACCCTCCAAAAAGCCTGAACTAATCTGCCTATAGCATGGAGAACATATTCCCCGACTTCAATCGTGCCGACATCCTGACCGATGAAGCTGTGGTTTCTCTGGGACTCATACAACAAACAGGAGGATGTAGTGCAACTGTAGTTAGTCTCATACATGGGACCAAGCCGACAAAGCCCAACTGGACTGAGAATTCTTTTGTGCAGAAATTTCAGGAATTAGTCAAAGTTGGTGGAAAAGAAATCGCCGGCCCTTTATTGGTTATTCATGGGGATAATGATTTTATCATACATATGGATTTGACCACATCTGCGGTAGAAGCAACTGCACAGAAGTTTCCCGCTGCTCAGATAGAATATCTCCGCCTTCCCGGGGTTTCACACAACCCGGCACTTACAAGTTCCCAATGGCTCTGGATGGACTGGATCGCAAAGCGCTTTGCTGGTGTCCCGCAGGAGCCAGGATTAAAAGTTTCAGAGAGCAAGATTGCGATGCCCGCTACAGCTTACCAGCGAGAGTTGAACAGCTGGTTGGCGCCAGCAATGATCTTCTATGAGACGCCCTGAACAGTCTGGACTAGGTGTCTCTTTTAGACCTCTATGGGTGTTCAATAGAATGACGTATATTAAGCACTAAATTTACAAGGCTGGTGATCTTGCAAAATGACCTCAGCTACATGATGACTGCACAGTGCACAGCCAGACCTGAGAAAGCTTTTACGTGCCATTCAAACTCCTGAAAATTACGGGTAAGAGATGATATCTGATTGGATTCAGGTACAAGGGTAGATGGTAAGTCTTGCGGCATGGTTTGGCCTGTAGCGCAACACAGTCTTCCGTTGCGGCCGCTTGAGTTTCAAACGTAATTCGTGGTGTTTATTTCTGACCTTTGCAAGCATCTTCCTCGACATTTTAGTCTATCATTCAAACCCATTACAATTGCAAGTGCACACTCATTCCTCATTATTTGATCTCTCCTGCCTATCTCTCTGCGAAAGTATTGTCACGTCCGATGTTTTCTCGTCCGTTTCGGTCGAAACTGGTGTCTTTCCGCAAAAATTTCTCGGCCCAGGACGCATGTACAGTGAGCTTTTCGGGCCGGGTATAAGCACGGACCAATATCACCGACCCAAGACATGTGCATGTATTCAGAGCCTTTTGTTATAAAGGACGGTTCGTCTTTCGATGTTCAAGTATAGAAATCTTCAATTACCTCTATTCGACACAAACTTGCTTACTCAGCTCATCTATCCTCCTGCTCCTCAGCTCCTCATACCCAATTACCCATCATCTATTTACACAGCATTGATCCATTCATCATGTCTGGCAAGCCCACGTTAGTCTTCGTCCATGGATCTTGGCACCACACCGATACATGGAATAAGATCGCCCCGCTTCTCGAGGCCCAGCAGTACAAATGTATCCGCGTCGCCCTCCCAACAGGAGCATCGGACCCTTCTCAAGGTCTACCCGAGGACGTCAAAGCCGTTCGTGATGCGATTGTGGCGGAGACCTCGGGAGGTCGCAATGTCGTGGTCGTGGTGCACTCCTATGGCGGTCTTGTAGGAAGCAGCGCGATCAAGGGACTTACACAGGACAAGCAAGATGGTATATCGCCGGCCAAGAGTGCCTCCGGCCATGTAATCGGCCTTGTTATGATATCGACTGGTTTCGCTCAAACAGGCCTGAGCTTTTTGGTAAGCTGATTCTTTCTTCAAGTTTGTTTCGAGAGTCCCCGCCTCTGGAGTTCTAAAATTCTTCTTCCAATAATACGTATATCACGTGCTTATCATCTTGAATTCCTTCGTGAGAGGAGCAAAGCTAACATTGGTAATGTGTAGGATGGAATCGGCGGGACCCCGCCGCCAACGTTCGTGCTGAATTCGCAAACCGGCTTTGTTGACCTAGTAGCCGATGCCAGGCAACTTTTCTACCATGATCTGCCTGTAGAAGAGGGTGACTACTGGGTCACGAGGCTCACAAAGCAGTCGATGAGAGCTTTGGTGGAAGGAGAGGCTGTTTATTCTGGCTGGAAGGATACACCTGTCTGGTATCTGGCAACCAGACAGGACCAGGCGCTCCCATTCGAGGTACAGAAGATGTTTGTGCAAAGTGCCAAGGAGGCTGGAGGTGATATTACCCTTCGGGAGATTGAGAGTAGTCATTCGCCGTTTTTGAGCAAGCCGAAAGAAACTGTCGATTTTATATTGGAAGCAGTAAAAGCTTTTGAAGGATAAGAAAAGAAGATGTATTGTTACATGCTGGCGGCATTGTGGACAAGGCTGAATTTTGATGACTGAGTGTATTATTAGCATAAAATCATCATCAAATGACTCAAACCACACCCATAAAGTTGTAAATAAGTAGAACCGCACCTTTAATATTTGAAATAACTAGAACTGCACTCTTACTAAAATGCATATATATATATAGAGGTAGTATAATATATTATTAACTTAATCATATTCCTATAGACGTAATAGTTATATGATATAGGCAGTATTTACTAGTTTTAATTGTTTTATGCTAAAAATCAATCTATATATGCGTAAAATTAATCTTTATAATAAACCTTTATAATTAGGCCTCCTAAACTTCATATACACTTAAACCAAGCTATACTAGCGCTATGCCTCCTTCTAATGCGCCTAGTAGAGACCCTTATAATAAAGATATCGATAATAATAAGCTTAAGGATATCTGCTAGAAGAAGCTTAGTACCTTAGCATTAAAAGTTGCTATAAAGAAGATAGATATTTTAAGGCTTTTGATAGTAGTAGGGCTACATAGCTAATATCTCTAGTATGTAGGAGTATCTACTATACTACGTGCCTCTACTATACCCCCTCTACTACTACTACTACTAGCGCTAGTCCTAGCGCTAGTGCTAGTACTACCAGCTTACTAATTTAAGCTTATAGTACTATTAGAGAATGCAACTCTAGTTGTAAAGAGGATTTAGGAGATAGAAGAGATTAGGGAGATAAAGTTACAGCCTAGTAAAGAGCTAAAGAATCTAGAGAAGGTAAAGCCGAATTTAGAAGCCGCGCTAGCATATACGCGTGGTAAGGAAGCTGCTAAACTTTATAAGACTTATACTAGTACTAGGCTAAGGGGGCTATTTAAGCGCTATATGAGAATAAGGGGGGAGTTTAATAGCGCTTATACTAATTGCTACTAGAATAGGAATAGTATTCTTTATACCTATTATAGTAAGTAAACCCTAAATCCTTTACCTAAAATGCTAATTTTATAAGGATGAATGTAGTCCTAATAACCCCTACTAAGCCTTGCTATAAGTCCCTATCTCTAAGTATATCTTTAAGCTAATTATCTATTTATAGCTACTTCTACTAAACTATAGACGCCTCGCTTATACCTTAATACCCCCTGCTAAAAGCGTGCTAGGGAGCTATTAGAGAAGATAAGAGGAAAGGAGAAGAAGGAAGAAGATAATAAGATAAGATAAAATAACTATTTTTTATATTTTTTTTTAGATTTTCTAAGTCTAGGGCATTTAGTACCTAGCTTGCTACTAGGTTTAAATTTCTAATTAAATACTATTTCTAATTACTTAAATTTCCTAAAAGACGTTAAAGTTATATAACTATTACCTCCCTCTATTATAATCATTCTAGTAAATTTATTTAGAAGGGTAGTTCCTAAAAGATATTAGTATTACCTAACTACTTTATCTTTTAGACTTCCCCTCTTCCTACCCTTCTTTCTAATTGATTTAAAATTTATATATAGTTATTAAAGCTAATCCTAGGAAGCTAATATAATTTAAATATAATTTTTAATCATATATACTCTTAGGAATCCTTCTAACTAGTAGTTATTTCTAAGAGTAAAAGGGGTTTCTAAAAGATATTAGTATTACTTAACTATCCTATCTTTTAGACTTCCTCTCTCCCTACCCCTCTTTCTAATTGATTTAAAATTT
>QGMI01000541.1:0-26242 GCA_007821535.1 Lachnellula occidentalis
AAGAACTTTTATAATTTAAACTAAAGCAATACTAGTAGCGATTCTACTCTTAAAAACAAGGGTATTTAGGGGTATATAACGCCATTATCATACTATAAAACTCTATTCCATATGCCTTAGAACCTTTAAACTTATAAATCCCTAATTCTCCTAGTAGCTCGCCTTAGTTAAATTAATATAAGATAGCGATTTATATTAAGGAGATTAGTAATTTTAAAGTCAAAGCTATAGATATCTATAAGGAGGTAAAGGATCATATGCTTAGTATTAAATAGGAAGGTATTTAGAATATTATTAATACCTTAGATAAATAAATTAGTAGAGTTTAGAATATAAAGCCTAAAAGGAACTTACTAGACCTAGCATCCTAGAACAAATAAGCTATATCTCTAAGAATGCCTCTATAAAGTCGCAACTATAGTATAGCTAATCCTGAAAGTAGGTATTATCTTTTACTTAAATATAATATAAGAATATAGAATTTTTAAAATTTTTAAAAAAAAACATACCTTAATTAGAGTACTACTTTTACAGTAGGAAAAGCACTTTATAGTACCTAATCGTTAAGTACTATTGGCTTTCTTTATAAAGAAGTCCGCCCTTATAATTATAAGCATTTGTATAGTTATAGAAGAGAGGAGAGGAGAGGAGGTTTACTAGAAGTATTTGATAGGGTTAGGATCTATTAGTAGAGGCATTATACTAGGCACCTAGCTATCCTAGTAGGCTTTCTAAGCTTTATTACATCTTCTAGAGTATAATAACATATTAGCAAGTGTATTTAAGAATCTAAAGGGTCTATAAAAGCCTATAAAAGGCGTGAAAGTTAGTAGGGTACTTATATAGTAGTCTAGTATAATAGTACATTCTAGTTCTAGCTAGTTATTATAAGGCTAGTAGGGAAGATAAAGGTGAAGGGCATTTCGTGATTCTTATAAATTTAAAGCTATAAATACACTACGCGTAGTATAAAGGGTCGTAGTAGCTATAGGGAGGGAAGAAGAAAAAGTGAGGCTAGGGGGGATTTGGTGAGTCGGAGCCTTGCGAAATCACGTGGGACTATACTGGATTAGGCATGGTGCCGAGCGGGAACGGCGGAAGCGAGACTTTAGCGTCTTTTAGGACTGACAATCTGAGGGTAGAATGCAGAGCTCCCAATTAGGGGCATTGAACCAACGTTTAGCGACACTGGTTCAGCTGGAACCCGCAGAATGCATACCCCTAGGAGCTCTTCAGAGATTCGAATGTCTTTATCTCCGACGCAATATCCAGAAAGCGCGAGAGCTTGCCATTGCCTAATCAATTAAGGGATTCAGAATCTACTAATTCCTAACTAGGAAAACAGGCTCGACGGATAGTCGGTCTTCCTTCTTAACTACTCCCTTCGGTCATGGTCGGCGTAAGGGAATGTCCTATGTAGGCGATTGTGGTGAAGAACGCAAAGTATCCCGGTGACTAGTAGTCTTCAATTGAGTGATATGGAGAGATGATGTAGAGCCCTAGAAGTGAGGGAGGAAGAAGAGGTCATATAGACCCCTCACTACCTTGATGACTCAGCGGGAAAATTGTGCTCTGAGGCCTCATAATTGTCACCGCAATTGGCCCACTATATATCACCTCCGTAACCCACTCACCGGAATCCTGCGCTCCACATAGCATAGCTCTTCTACTCCTTTTCTTTTTAAGTCTATTAGTAGAGACTATTTTTACTTTATAACTAAATTCTCCGCGCTACTTAGATAGATTATAAGACTCTCTTACTCTTAAATTAATTGCTTAAGCTAACCTTTCTTGCTATTCTATAGAGCTAACCTCTTTCCTAGTCAAATATACGGCATCTATCCTTTCCACGCTAAATAGTCTCTACTAACAGCCTCTAAAAAAGCGAGTAGAAGCTATTCAGATTATCCAACCAGCCTTAGAACCATCTTCTACAACCCTTGATCAATTATACTCTATACCGCCGAAAATACATATAATTCCCTTCTTATTCATAAGCGATACGCTTCAAATAGTGCACACCTGTTCACGACTAGGAATAGTATTTAGAGTTAGCAGATCACCGTGAATCACTATAAATCTTCAAGTGGGCTGCAAACTACTTTTCAGCGGCGCGGAGTAGGAGGTTTATACCTGCCTAGTGGATAGAAATATACAAGGTTTATCTGCTAAATATGTGGTGACAGGGGGGAGGGTCACGTGCACTACCCCCTTTGTTTGACGAGGTCGGTTGTGGGATTTTTCACATAATGAGTACTAAGGCAAAAAGAAGAGAAATGGTGTTGATGCTTATAGGCTTCCGGGTAATATAAAGAATTGCACACCGGTTATAGGAGTTATTATGCGAGATATGCTGTAATGCGATGGCAAAGCGACTAGATGTGTAGAAAGGGAGTAGAAATCATCACTAGCTATGTACGGCTTTGCAATTGACATAATTTGAATGTTTTGACATTATGGTTGATTATAAAGAAAGTGTTTCGTGCTTGTATTGGCGTGCCCCCTTTCGCTTCTCACTCCCGGGAAGATAGAGGAACTAGGTGTCGCAGAGCTCCTTCTATACACGGAGGTTCGTCGAGTGTATTGTATCTCGAGCGGCGCTGAAAAGCAGGTAGACATATTAAGGTGGGTGAGATAGATCAGACTTCCTTGATGTTGACCACGTCGCCGTAGGCATCGAGACCAAGTTGTTTCTTCTGTATGGATTTCTTGACTGGGTTTTTAGAATTGAATATTTCGTCCAATTCCTCGAGCTGTATGAAGTCAGTTCTTTAGTATCTATTATTTCGCAAGAAAAAAAGGGGGGTGAGAGGGGATCTTACTGTTCGGCTCTTGGTTTCGGGGATGAAGAAATAGACTACTGTAGCTTGGATACCGCACCAGATGGTAAAGACGATGTAAGTGTGCCATCCGATCTTCTGAAGTGACACAGGCCATGCGAATTGGTTCAACATCCCGGCTGTTGTCATATTAGTGGAAAGTATGTGCTAGTGGATGGGGTTGTGGCGTACCGGCAGCAACTGCGAAACCAGAGAATCCCATTCCCTTTGCTCTCATTTCAAAAGATAAGACTTCGACTGGGTATAAAGCTTGAAGCGGGGTAAACCCAACAGAGTACACTGCTCCGAAGATGAAGATGAAGGCCAGGGAGGCGGCTCCCGCTGCTTTGTTCGTGCCGTATACCTTGATAGTTGGGTCTGCGTTTGGATCTAGGGGAGGAATTGACTTTGTGTAGATCGCTGTCGAGACGGTGACTGCAAGCCAAACGATACAGCAGCCAATGTTTGAAAAGAGGAGTAAAGGTCGACGGCCAACGCGGTCCACCAAGTTTGCACCCAATAAAGCAAAAAGAAATTGTTGGCAGTTGTTGATTAGGGTGATGTTTGCTTGGCCGACGTTGCTATGAATACCAACAGTGTCCAAGACTTTGCCGAGGAAATACGATAGAACGGCTGAGATCGTTAGTATTATTCAGGCCGGAAATCATAGGGTTTGATATACCATTGCCTGCCCATTGACCAAAAATTGTGATGCAGACGTTGCAGAAAAGGCGATAGCAAGTCGACCTGTTCTTGAAAAGCGCCCGGTAATCCCACCACCGTTTGTCGGCACCGTCCATTTCGAGGAGCTCTTCGTATTCATTCAATTGAAGTGTCACCCACTCACTCTCTGGGTTGCCCTCGCCATGATACTTGGTGAGCATAGCCTTAGCTCGGTCTTTTTTGTTATTGACATACAACCACCGAGGAGATTCGGGGAGGAAATAAGCCAGGATAAAGATCAGACTCGAAAACATGAGTTGGATCCAGATCACCAGGCGCCAGGACAAGTTTCCACCTGCATTGAGGCCTCCGCGTGCAACCCCGGAAGCGATGATAGCTCCAGTAAACCTGATACGAGATAAGTACTAGAATGCGCACAATCATGCATCATGCAGTTTTACTTACCAAAAACAGTTGAAGACGGCCGTCACAAGACCACGATAGGCCGGATGTGAAACTTCCACAACATACATGGGCCCAGCTGCCGAAGCAATGTTGACCCCAAAACCCAATAGAAAGCGACCTCCCATGAATTGTTTCGTCCCATTGGCTTGAGTCGCTACTCCCTGGATGATCGTTCCGAGAATTACCAAGAAACACCCAAGCCACATTCCGAACCTCCGTCCATAAGCATCGGCGGCCGGTCCAACGAAGGGCAAAGAACAAACACCGCCGATTTGGTACATGGCAGTAATAAGTCCAGCCCAGATACCCGCATTTTCGCCATGATAGTAATCCAGAAACCAATGGTTCTCCAACAGATTGTTGATTAGGGAGCCATCGTATCCGTTCATCGTCGCGCAGAAAAAGCCGATGAAGCAGGCGGTGTATAGTTGCATTGTTGCAAAGGTAAATGGCTTTGGAGGCTCCTTGAGCATTGCCTCGTTGAATGCTTCATTTCCTCTGATAATCTTGATCTCGACCTCGTCATGTTTCTCGGGATGTTTCTAAGTTATGTTAGCTTGAAGAGAGACACATACACACTTGAGAAAGGAGATGTTATTACCTCATCATGCCCTTCCGGCGGCCAGTCACTGCTTACTTCTTGAGGCTCTTGGTGACGGTGCATTGAATTAGAGTCGGACATCTTGATGGCCAAAGTGTTCAAACAACAATTTCGACCTTGCCGATTGATGGTAATCTAAGAGGAAGGTGCGATCTGGGGAATCTGGGAATGTGCGTAGGCAAGTCTCTTTATGTATGGCATGCATGTAGAGATTGGTCCTGTCTATAGCATTTTCCCTCTAAACAATTCCAACAACGTATAGCTGGACCGCGAGCGACATCTGGCGAGACCTTCTCCTCGTCTCCACTATCCCCGGATTCCCGGGCAGCATCCCCATCTAGATATCCTAACAACAGCATGAGCTTTCACAGCAAGCTCTTAGGTATGGATTTGAATTGACGAATGACTGTTAGTCGGCTAAGAAAATGCCAAGTTGTCATGCAGGATACCGCGCAACAAATGACATGGGTATCCCGGATGCTAACCGATATTATATGTAGTACATATTGATATATATCGAGTGGCGCTTGTTTTGGGTTTTGGTTACTTTCGGTGGCGTTTTCGAGCGGAGGGTAAGGCCCGCGAACCGAAACGAGGAGGTGGTCCTGGAGCTACCCGAACATTCGTGATAGATTCTTCCATTCAGCTGGAAAACATCCATTGGGCCTGAACTCTTCTGGATTCTCTGGGCCTAGATCCATGATCCCTTCCCTCGGGACGGTTGTGGGTCTGGGGACCCCGCGTTACATGATTCTGGGTAAAGTCGGTCTTACTCCGACCTAGTCTCGTCGTGTGTCCTTTCTCGGCCAAGGAGACAATCCTACATCAGGAAACAGAAAATAGTCAGAGGCAGTTCACATACGTGAAACGGACCAATATGAATGATCGTTCCTTGAAAGCAGGAAACTCTAATCTCGTGCTTTTCCCATAATGTCTTATTGATTATCACGTGGTCGGTCCCCGCATGCAGGTCGGGACTTCATCAAATCAGGCTGGAGGAAGATAGCCACAATAGAGCAAGACACCTTTTGTAGCCCATATTGAAGTAAGAAATAACGAATAACAACACGCATAGGGAGCTTGGACTTCTGTCCGCGCGAAAGAGTAGAGCTCAAAATAAAAATCAAGCGCTCGCGACTAACGAGTGACGGGGCTGGAAGAGGAGGCTTGCCACGATTCTTTGGTGGCTCTTTGAAGTGAGAAATTGTGCCCTCAGGACATCCGATTGAGGACCCGAGCCGAAGCGGTTCAGCATACCATTGATTCGCAGACGTGGTCATACAAACTTCCTCCTGGAGAGTCTAATAAAGTTCACTCGATGTTTGCATACGAAGCTCTCACTTCGCGCTTTGTGGGGTGCAGAGTAGAGTTTGGGTAGCCGATTAAATTTAATCGTTGTAATTAGAGGGAGAGAAGCACAGAGAATTGCATTCTCGCTACGGCCATTGTCTGCGGATAGGTACAGTATGTGTCTATTGGGTCAGTGCCAGGTAAAAGGCTGCTGCGAACATAGATAGAACGGGTTTGAGGAGTAGTTGAAGGAAATGGATTGCGTTCGGTATCCAGTGACCGGGCCGGCTAAACACCCGGGCTAGTTCGAAGAGGCGCCACGTGACTGACTATGTTGTTTCGTCCAAAAATTAACTTCTTTGATTTCAACCTCCTTCCTACCTTTCTACATCCCCAAGGAACCTTCACAGATTCACTCCACACTTGAGGCAATCAAATGTAATTACATTATAGTTCTTCCTGGTCATTCATTGATCTCAATATTACACAGATGCAGTTTGGCTCACGCAACATCGGTGAATGCCAGCCATTGCTTGCATCGTGTCACCGCCTCGATGATTGGCACGATCCTCCTGATCATCAGTCTTCGATTTCTACAGTAGAAGTCATGCGTCTTTCCCGCAGTGCAGGCCTTGGTACCAGGATACCAGGATACGAGGAATAACCTAGCCTATATCAGTATTAGTCTAATGAGTACGGAGAATAAAGTATTCCGAAGTATAACGGTGAAGCAGGCCTGGCCCATTGGTGGTCAAAACAAACCCTCCCACCACATGGGGATCTTCTCTTTCCTATACAAACTCAGTGCATCTTGAGATCTCGCCTTACCGCCACGTGGAGCTGGGAATGCGTTATTCCGGGGTCAGTTTACAAGAGAGGTTAGACTGTCGTCCAGATTAGGAAATCTATTTCTCAATCTCGTCTCGCCGTTGAGAATAATGGGTCAGCCTCAATTTCTTTCTCGAATTTTACTGCATTTGGCTGCGGTGACGCCGGCGTCGCCGACGACGAGGGATTCACAAAGCAGTTGTGATCATCTTGTCGCTAATCTCACCGATTTTCTATTCATTTTCATGTGTCATATAAGCTGTCTCTCTGTCCTGCGAGCAATTCTTCTTCTGCATGCATCATTCCTTCAAGCATCTTGTCGCAACTTCGATTCTTTTTAAGAGCATCTTCTCGCAACTTCGATTCGCCATGCTGTCCCTAACTTTCAGCACCGCTGTTTCCTTTCTCACCATCATCTCACTTGCCACCTGTACGGTCAAGCCACGAGACGAAGCGGCACAGCTCCCCTTATCTTCGCATGTCGTCCATCAATTTCCAGGGCCCGGCACCTATGTTGAGAACATCCGAGCCCGTCAAAATGGTCAGCTACTTGTTACAACCGTAGCGCCATCTGCCGATGTCTACCTCATCGATCCCGAGATTTCTGCACTCGCTCCCACATCAGACATGACTGCAACAGTGGTGCACAGCTTTCCCTCTGCCGGCTTGCTCGGCATCACCGAAGTCCAAACCGATCACTTCTACATTGCCGGGGGCAATTTCTCCGCCGCAACAGGAAATTTTGGTGCTGGAACTTGGACCATCTGGGGTCTCGATGTTTCGGGGTACGATTCGCTCACAAACAGCGGCGCGGTCGCCAAGGAAGTCGCTGCCCTTCCCAGCGCTGGACTCTTGAATGGAATGGACACTCTGGATGCCGAGGCAAATCTAATCGTCGTCGCGGACTCGGTGCTCGGGCAAATCGTCATGGTGAATGTGGAGACTGGAGAGAATAGCGTCCTTGTGAGCGATGCAGTGTTGGCTCCTCCAACGGGTTCTTCATTTTTGGGAATCAACGGACTGAAAGTACTTAAGAGGGGTGACACGGTGTATCTCTACTTCAGTACACAAGGGTCAGCACTCTTTGGTCGCATCCCCGTCTCTACATGCGCGAATCATACCGTCGGGCCTGTGGAAATCCTGTCGAACGGCACGACGATGGATGACTTCGTTCTGGATGAAGAGAGAGGTATCGCTTTCATCTCGGGAGCTGCGAATACCCTCCTTACAATCCCTCTAGATGGAGGTGAGCTGACCACGGTCTTGGGCGGGCTTAATCAGACGGTCATTGCGGGACCTACGAGTGTTACACTTGGAAAGGGGCCTCTGGGTGGAGACTCGGTGTACGTTACTACCAACGGAGGGCTTCTAGCACCTGTCAATGGAAACTACGTGGAGGGAGGCAAGGTTGTGGCTGTCAATGTCAACATGTTCGGTTACTGTTGAGGCGTGCTTGTACTAGAAGCGCAGATTGAGCTTCGTTCTCTATACTCTGAATCCTCGTCCCATCGCTCACTCGTCTTCGCTCATTAAAATTCTCTCCACCTCTTGTGGTCACTGCGATGTCGAATCTCGCTTTGAGCCTCGGGCAGTTCTCGTTCCGAATTGTCATTATTTTCTCCGTCGTTGGGGGCTACTTTCTTGGGTGGTCCAACTTCACTCATCGCCTGTAATTACGGTTTTAATACATAATAACAATAAAACCCTTTTCTTGAGCAATCCGAGTCAAAGACCATGTAGCGCTCTTGAATCCTTCTTGCCTAAGCCAATATATTAAAACGTGACTTTTCCCGATTTCTCCATTTCCTGTTTCCGTTTGCGTCAATGCTCATTCCCTTCATTTCCCTCACCACCGCACTTCCCGAAGTCCCCACCTCGGGAATGTGTCTTTAGACCAACATCTGTTATAATCTCTGTCGGGCCGAGTCTTTATTTCTGTTTCTTCAACGCACCTTCCTTCCTATGCAATCATCCTGCACAAATGCGCAACGCTCGAGAATGCTGCTGAGACGACTGGATTTGGCGTTTGGCGGGAGGACGCAGAGTATAGATGAAATGATATAATAGTCATCGGAAGCTGTGGTGAGATGTAATTCAATCTGATGGCCAACCCGGGAGAATGTATTTCAGAAAAAGGTGATTTGGAAAAAAAGATTCTGGTGCAAGGTTTTGGAGTTGGAAGTTGCTTTTGTCGATATATTATGTTAACTATCAACCACGATGCCCCTCTACGTTCCCTCACCCTTCCCTCACCCAGCTTCCTGTTTTTACTCTTTGCACCATTGTATATCGTAGTGCTTAAAGTATCCATTTCTCCTTGTGTAGACGTCTCTAATACCTACTCCTATTGCAATGCTGACTGCCAAGCCCTCTTGCGCTCGCTAGATGCGACTTTCCGTTTTGGCTTTCATGGTACGTGTATTTCTTTGCGCTGGCTTTTGTGTTTCAATTGGGCTTTTGTCCATTTCCTAATATATGAGAACGGAGATAATTAATATCTACAAACGCGACTTAAGAATTTTGGATCATATGATGTCTTTGTAGTCATGGCGTATCTTTGGATCCATTTCCTTTCTGTCCAGACCAGAATTTATGCAATTGTCTTGCGGTATGCAGGCCTTTTCGTGGATATTGCAGGATGATGCCTTGAAGAACTGTCTGCTGAAGAAAGAACAATTTTCGAAATAAAGGTCAAAATAGCGTTTTAGGACACTGTTGTTCATGGGAGGAACTGTATAACTTAAAGTCAAGTTTCTCATTTCTTGTAAAGCATCAAGAAGTCGAGACATTATAGGGCCGCCACCCCATAAATGGTGGCCTATTCATTTTCTTTCCCGGCAACCTTTCCATAGCCGACATCCCCAAACACTTGAAGTTCCTTACTTAGGTACTTTCGGGATAACGAAGGATCTCCAGTGGTGACACCTGACGTTTTTGTACCCCCCGAATATCTACAAGACCGAACCTGCACGTCGTCGGAGATGAGTCGATGTCCCGAAGTATCATTTCGCGTGTGAGAAATTGACTTTGACCGTTCAGCACCTTTCAGCTGCTTTGCCATTATGATAGCGAACGGGTAGGATTACATGGTGCGACCTTGTGGCGCTGGCTATTTAAGGGGTTGCGTGCAATAAGCGAGCCTTCTAGAACGACAAGCTGTACCCTCTTTTCTTCTTTCTTGCTTTGAGGACGAGTCTATGGCTTAACTTGCCCGGTTTTTTATTTTATGCATTTGTAACGGCGGGAAGCTGTGGCTGATTGTGCGACATTTTGCTTTGTAGCCAAGCCTTCTGCTGAGCTTTTCATTTCCCTCGTAGAATCTTTCCCATGCTGATATTTGCTCATAGAATTGAACAAAAGTTTGTGCTGGGTATAGTCTTTCCTGTGCTTGGAGATTTCGAAATTAAACATAAAGTGTTATAGTACTATACTGCAAAGAAGATGGCAGGAGCCAGGTTATCTTGGAACGTGCTTCTGCGAGCCGGTCCTCCTAGCTGGCATCGAGGGGATGGATGCGCGTGATACTCAAACCTAAATGGAATGTGACACCCCGCAAACCCCCCTTCTCCTATACACTGCAGCTTTGTCCGAACCGTGTTACTTGATCCTGCGTTTTATTGTTTACATGAACATGAGGTTATTTTCATCCCTTTATAGCTTTGTGGTAGGGAAATCGCATGCGTTTAATGAGGGAGCTTTCAGCTCCTTATATATGCCACGTACCGAATACGCCTAAGGTTCAATGGGAGAAACATATAAGATAGTAACTGGAACTACTCCTTCTCTTTTGTTCTTGTCAGCCTTCCCTTTCAAGTCTGCCTCTCACATTCTTTTCAAGTGGTCTTAACAAAGCTCTGTCACTCATTTAATCGGGTTTGTTTCTGACAACCCACGCTACTCTGGTACATCAGGTTACTCACAGTCGATATACCACTTCATTGTTCGATTCGATATGAAAATACACCTGACATTTGGAGGGGCACAGGCCCTCTTAAGTTCTGTAACTCCACAGACTACCGGATTCGTGAAGCGAGATACTCTTGTCGAGGCCCCAATCACTACGACCGTTACTCAAACTGTATATGGTGGATGGAATTTCAACAACACAGTCCCTACAGTGCAAGTCATGACCCAATCATGCGCCTCACCAGTATCACTCCCAGTGGGCAGTAAGCAGAATTCCATTCATATTCCCCTTTCCGCTGGATTTTATATTTTACATCTAGTCTTATGCATCTCACAGGGCGGGGGATTTGTCAAAAGTACACTCTTCTAGACAAAAACTGACTTCCTATAAAAATAGATTTTACTCTGATACAACCCACTGTCCCTAATCCAACTGATTTTGTCTCAATTCTCGCCACACCTCCTACTCAACTTGCTAGTCCTCCGATAATCCCAGGCCAACAAGGACAACAGATAGTATCCGTGTGCCCCACAGGATTGGCAGCATACAACTGTGTTGTGGTAGCATTCGGTTCAGGAGGAAACAGTGTTCAATCCGTGAACGTGATTCAAATTACCGAGACAATTGTTGATGGCAAAACAATTACAATACAGTATACTGATGGCCCTGGAATCCCCAGCCTTGGATATGCTACGGCTCCTTTTGGTGGAAGCAATCCCATCACAACCTTGCAAACAATCACTAGAGGTAACTTTCAGACAGCTGGAAACCCATCACCAACATATGTGCCAAATGATCCTTCGAATGTGGATAGCAGTTTTCTTTCTGGCTCTGACGGCGCTATACACACTAATATTCATGCGGTTCCGGTGACTTCATCTGAGGTACCTGCTGGTTCTGCAGACTCAGGCTTTGAGAACTTTTCGGGAGGGAATGCTGGGTCTGCATCAACCGCCATACAGTCAGTCTCGGTTCCCACCAACAGCAAAGAGACCATGTCACTCGAACCCCCTCCAACAAGCTCGTACCTCATAACACCAAGCTCCGCCGCGATAAACAGTGCTAGCAGTACCTCGGGATGGTACTTCCAAAACACATCTTCCATTACTAGCGATTCTACCACTACTGGGTCCTTCGTTGTAACCTCATCATCCGCAGTCGCTCCAACTTCAACCTCGACTGGGGATGGCAACGTTATTACTACATCGACTTTCATAGAACCGTCTTCTACGACTACATACAGTAGCGGGAATGAAGCGTCTGGACCCTCGTTTGCCAACGCATCCTCACTTGATCCTGTATCGACGGCGAGTAGTGGGAGCAGCAGCTATACCATCACGGGAATGCTTTCGCTTAGTTCAACTGTAACAACCTCGATCCCGATCTCGAGCATTAGCATTTTGAGCAGTGAAGATAGCATGTCGAGTTCGTTTTCGTTCAATTCAGCGTCAATCCCTCATACTTCGATTCAAAGCAGCTTTGGGAATACAGGCTCGGGATTAGCTTCAGTAACTTCATCGTCGAGCCCAGTAACTCTAACATCAAGTGTGAGCAACGTTGGGACCGATTCAGGCTCGGTTTCAGTAATTCCGACCTCAAGTTCGAGTACCACGGAAACTGGCAATCTGGGATCATCCTCGATGTTTTCTTCGACAACGACGCCAACCCCTAATACAAGCGGTGACACCGTCATTGTTTCATCGTCGTCTTCGATGCCAGCTTCAGTTATGCTCACTTCTTCTGCAAGTAGTAGCGCAGATAGCGGGGCAGGCTCCTCCCCTATAACATTTTCTGCGAGCTCGGAGTCGACTAAAAGTACAGGAGGCAATAGTAGCCCCGGTCCCTCCTCAAGTACCCCAGAATCAACAACGATACCCAAGGGGAATGGAAATGGAGGGTCTCAAGCATCGCCTATGAGGCCCTCTTCTCAGGGGCCTAAATCAACAGCAAAAGGTGGTAATGGGGGCCCAATATCATCTTCTATGAAGTCACATGCAGCACCTCCCAAGACAACAACTAAGAACAACGGGGGTGGCAGTCCGGGCAAGCCAAAGCCTGGTTCAAAGACGACTGCTGCTTCTCAAGGAAGCTCTGCGGCGGCATCTAGTAACAACGAAAGTGCATCAGACTCAAGTGCCTCTGCTTCTCAAACCGATACGGCCGCAGCAACAAGTACCCTAGATTCTTCATCTGCATTAGAAACAGATTCTTCCGCTGCAACAAGTACCTTGGAGTCTGTATCCGATACCCAAAGCCAGTCCGCTGGTGCCTCAACCACAGCGGATACTTTAACGGAGAGTGGAGCCCAAACTAGCTTCGCTGCTCAAACTACAGATTCTTCGTTCCCCACCGGTGCCCAAAGTACTGATGCCGCTCCAACAACTGGCTCTGCTTGGCCAACGGACTCTTCTTTACCCACATCAGCCCAGACTACCGATGACAGTGGTGCAACCACAGACTCTGCTGAACCTACTGCTGCCCAAAGTACTGATACTGCTTGGCCGACGGAGCTGCCCCAAACTACTGATGACAGTGGTGCAACCACAGACTCCGCCGAACCTACTGCTGCCCAAACCACTTGGGATTCCTTCCCAACCGAGCCAGCACAGACGACTGATGAATCACAGCCAACGGACCCTGCTCCGACGACGGATCCTTCACAACCGACAGAGCCAGCTGAGCCAACCGACCCTTCACAGCCTACTGATCCTGCTCAGCCAACTGACATAGCTCAACCTACTGAACCCGCAAGCCCGACTGACTCAGAGCCAAGTCAGCCGACCGATGGAGGTGATCCAGGAAGCAGTGATCCTGGAAGCAGTGACCCTGGAGACACTGATCCCGGAGATACTAATCCTGGAGACACTGACCCAGGGGCCACCGACCCCGGGGACACCGACCCAGGAGACACTGACCCAGGAGACACTGACCCAGGAGATACCGACCCCGGAAGTAGCGACCCTGGAGATGCAGGAGATCCATGGGACGGCGGTGATGATGGTGGATTTGGTGGAGATGGCGGAGATGGTGGAGACGGCGGTGATTTCGGAGGAGGCGATTGGTTCTAAAAACCATCATATCTCGCCGCTCAAAAGATGTGAACTAGAAGTATAGGATCTACATTCAGTTTATTTGTTTTCTTTGGAACTGCTTTCACGCAGATATATATATGTATTATTAGCTATTCTTTTATTTATAAAATGAAATCAATCATGACCGCTCATTTGTACTAATCCGTAAAGCACGCCAAAGTCCCCCCTTTTCTGGTTTCTCGGTAGGCTGGAATCAAGCGAGCTCTTTAACTAGTCTAGGTAGCCTCACCAGACTCACTTAGGGTTGCAGTGATTTTGAATTCTGATATATTCAGCTAGATGTATGGTATCGATAGTTTACTACTCCTTAGTAATTGTTCCAATAGTGAAGATACTTCTTATCTTATTAGACGGCCAAGGTTCTAATAGAGCAATGCCTCATATCAATACTATCATCTTTCCCAACTCATCGCCTGTATTTTACCTACCACCGTAACTCCCTCAACCAGCAACCGATCAATCTAGTTCCGCTATACGCTTGCTAACATCTCCTGGAAATCTAAGATGATATCATCCTACATCATTGTCAGCACTTACACAATAGCTCCGCTTGCATCAGGGGAAGTACAATGTTTTCGAGTCCTACGGAAACATATATCGATCCTGCTTGCTTCTGATCTTCATGCAGCCCATCCGTTTTCACAACAATTGTTCTGGGTAGGAATTGTTCATTAGTATGCGTCCTGAGTCGCAAGCTGCTCGAGCCGACTTACTTGCTTCCCCCAATACTGAGATTTATTGCTTAGCTTATTGTGCGCTTGAGATGTTGAATATCATTCACTTACCTTCCGCCGAAAGACACGACTTTGGATGTCGTCAAGATGCTCTCTTTCGTGTTTTTCAACTTGATTGAAAGTAGCCCGCCATAGCCGCGTTGGCAGTACCTTTTGCTCAGATGATAAGAGGTATTGGTTTCGAGACCTTGGTGAGTTAGCAAAAGAATAACATGCCACTCTGGAAGTACAACACAAACCCGGATACCGAACTTCTTCAACTCGATCATCTGACACCAGCCAAGCCGCAAGTTTCGCGGCGTTGTTAGAAATTCTCTCGAGGCGTACAGAAAGTGTTTCAAGACCCGCTAGTAATTGAAATGCCTCGAAAGGATTCAAACATGGACCCATGTCTCGCAGTACCGCGATCCGAGCAAAGGATATAAATACCAAGTTCCCAAACTTCTCCCACATTCTCAGGCCATGGAATCCCGGAGAGTGCTCGAAGAACTGTGGGAACCGAGCTTGATTTTTGACCCAATCGAATTTTCCGCTGTCGATGATGATCCCTGCTGCGTTTGAGCCGGAGATACTGAGCCATTCGGCGGCGGATTCCACGATTATGTCTGCGCCGTGGTCGAGGGGCCGAAGGAGGAATCCTCCCGCGCCGGCTGTGTTGTCACTGTATGTTTGTCAGTTCCGATTTACTTCGAAGCGGCAGGAGTGGGTACACTATGAGTGGTACGCCGGCTCCGTGAGCTACGACGGCAAGAGTTGCAATGTCTGAAACTAGCAGGTCCGTACTTGATATACTCTCCACAAGGACCCCTTTTGTATGCTCGTTGATAGCCTTTCTGATGAGCTCACCGTCACCACTTTCAGCAAACCGCGCCGTGATACCCAATGGTGGCAGTCGGTATCTGAAGATGTTTTTCGATACATCGCAGACTTGTGATGCAATGACGATGTTGTCCCCAGCTTGTGCTAGTGCTGTGATTGTCATGAAGAGAGCTGCTTGGCCAGAACTGAAACATTTAGTAACACAATACCAGGACATGGTGGCACAGATAGATGACCTACGCTGCCGCTAAAGCTGCTGCTCCGCCTTCTAGTGTCGCCATGCGTTTCTCAAATACATCAACGGTTGGCTGAAAGGTAAGTAGTTGGATTAAAAGGCTATGGAAGAGACGTACATTGGCAATGCGGCTGTAACAAAAAGCATCTGCTGTCATGCCGAATATCGCCGCCCCATGGGCACTGTTGTCGAAAACGAAAGACTGCAAACATGTTAGAGATATGGCGCAGTTCTGTTCTTCAAGAGAGTATAATTACTGTAGATGCATAGATAGGTGTATCTTGTACGCCGTTATCAGATCGACTGAGTCTGGATCATAGTTAGTACAGTCACATATAATAGGATACAGGTGTTTAGCTTACCCGGCATGTACCCCTGAAGTCTCGAATTGGAAGGAGCTTTGCTCCAGCTTGGGGGCTTTGGGTGGGGTTGGCTCTGGCGCCATGATTGGAATAGGTACAAAGACTGCTGCAGACAGTAGAATACTTCCAGGCCTGTAAAGGTTGACCGATTGTTGCCTTTTTATAGCAGTTCAAATTGGCATAGCAAAATATCTCTCTCGACTGTTGGGTATAAACATGCAGGGGAGTTGTGTGCCTTGTAGGCTTTAAAAGTGGGGTGCCGGTTGCCGAGCCCCATTTAGCGATCGACTGACCAGAGCATGCAGGTGCATGCCATACGAGTAGGCCCGTAGATCGAGACTCTCGGCTACGCACTTGAGGGTAGAATACTTTCTGGTTGTCTGATTGTTATATATTTGTATACAAATCAAGAGCTTGACATGTCTCCGTGCCCTTCGAGAGGTCCCCAGGACTTTAGGCTTCGCCTGATATCTGCTACAGTAGGAGCCTAGGCCCAAATCAATATCATCGTCTTGTTATCATAAATCCTTTGGAGGCACAGACTTTCTCATCAGTAGTAGAGAATCAGCATCTTTTCAAGAATTCATGCAACCTGCTCCCTATCCCTTGACTTGTGGGCAATGGCGAAATCGCTAGCTTGGTTTTGCAATGGTGGTTGCTGCCGATCACGTCTGCAACTTGAGGAGTCACATGCAACCAGTCCTGCATGCAACTTCCATATCACCTCAAGATAAGAACTATATATCCCATCCATGTTTCCACGGCTTGAAATCAGTTTCGGTCTTATTTGATCCAAGCCAAACCACAATGATGGCCTCGTCGTACCTCCTCAGACTCAAATCATTTCTCTGGGGCAGCGACCCCAAAGACGCCTCTCTCCTCATCAAACTCGACTTCACGATTCTCCCCTACTTCTCTCTGATATGGTTTCTCTTCGGGCTCAGCCGATCGAGTTACTCATCCGCTTACATTAGTGGGATGAAAGAAGACTTACATTTTGAGGGCAAGGAGTTTAATTATATAAACACCACTTATCTTGTCGTCTATGCCGTTTGCCAGATGCCCGGAACTTCACTGCTGACCATCGCGCCGCCAAAATATGTTTTCGTGGGGGCCAATGTGATGTGGAGCATTTTAACGCTGATTACTTTCAAGATGAATCATGTGTGGCAGATTATTCTGCTGAATGCTTTTGAGGGTGGATTCTCGGCAATTGCATAGTACGTATCGATTCTTACTGTCAGAATAGTTCCAACGCTTATGTTGTGCTAGTGTAGGAGCTCATTTCATATATGGTTCGTGGTACAAAAAGTCTGAGCTGGGTACCAGAGCTGCGGTCTTCGTCTGCTTCGGCCATTTGGGGAGTATGGCGGGACCTTGGATTCAAGCTGGGTTGCTTGAATCTTTGGCGGGGAAAAACGGGTTACCTGCTTGGCGTTGGATCTTCATCATTGTGTCCGTTATTACCATACCCACGGCGCTTTTCGGTCAGTGTCCTTCTATGACAAGGAGGTAATAATTGCTAATAGGCAGATTTTAGGATGGATCTTTATCCCCGGTCTTCCGTCTCACAGAAATGCATGGTATCTCACTGAAGATGAGAAGGAGCATGCGGTGAACAGACTGGGGCAACCTCAAAAGATCACCTGGGATAGAACGGTTTTCAAACGCGTCTTGCTCAGCTGGCAATTTTGGCTCCTTCCTACTATTTTCATGCGTAAGTTACGAACCGAACACCTCTTGGGATTTGAGTACTAACAACACTTAAGTCTACTCACTCGCGATTCAAATGGAGTTGAATAACGTCTTCCCCTTATGGATGGCATCCCGGGGCTACACAACAGTGCAGCAGAACACCTACCCCACCGGAGTCTACGCAACAGCCATTGTAGGCACGATCATCTACTCCGTCATCTCCGACAAGATCCAATCCCGCTGGCAGTGTTCTCTCGCCATCGGCATCACGTTCGTCATCGGCAGCGCTATCCTCATTGCCGACCCCGCCGGCGTCGCCGGCCAGTTCTTTGCCTTCTATCTCCTAGGCACCACATACGCGCCGCAAGCCCTGTGGTATTCCTGGATGGCCGATGTCACGGCCCACGACTTCCAGCTGCGCGCTATCACTACGGGCTTCATGAATTCCTTTGACTTTGCGTTTGTTACTTGGTGGCCGCTGATCTTCTACCCCGTTACAGATGCGCCGGATTATAGGAAGGGGTATGTTGCGAGTATTGTTACTGGGTCGCTGATTCTGCCTCTGGTGTTCGCGATTGCGTATCTGGAGAGGCGGGGCCTTAGGAATGGCACGCTCGGGAGAAAGTTCGAGGTTGTCGGAAGTGGGGGTAACGAATCTCCCGAATCTCCTGAATCTCCCGAATCTGTTGTAGTAAATTTTCCAGCAAAACGATGATACAATAGAGTGTGAAAATACATAATGCAGGGGAAATTTCTTGAAAGCGACACGAGACGGGCTTTTCAAAATTTGGAGATTAAGTGCTCAACGGTTGCTTGCGAACTACTCGTAGTGGCAATAGATGAGATATATAGATCTTGATAGATTACAGGGAATCCGTGAAGTCTCTCGTAAATAAGAATTTTAGACGATCTCCAAAGGGAAAGCCATAATTTCAGCAGCCTTACAGGTCCCGAAGGCGCAATCCGCGCTTCTGATGCAAGACACGTCGCCCGCAGTGTGAAAGATGGTGGTTGGAGTTGATGAGAGGTGTGGCTGTATTGTGAGAGGTGTGGCAGGAGTCTCTACCGTACTCGTACACTTCTGTAGGCCTGAGGCCCACACGCAGCATCTCACCTGCACCTCGAGACCTGTGAAGTGCAACCACTTTCCAAGTTCTTCTCAGTCCCAGTCAACTTCAACCATGGCGAAACCCGAGACTACTATCATTGAGGCTGAAACCCCAGGTTTGCGTGCTCATGGAATCTTCAAGAAGGGAAAGGCAGAACTCCGAAGTCACAAACCCATGCTTGTCCTCATTCACGGCGGCGGCACAAATGCCTCGTACTTCGACAATGAAATCTACTCGTCAGTAAACACTTACGGGACAATGACTTCCCCCACTGATGCGAGATCCAGAATACCCGCAACTTTTATTGAAGCTGGGTTTGATGTCTTGAATATCAATAGAGCCGGGTATGGTGGGAATCCGATGCCAGAATCCAAACAGCCGATCTTGGATTCCATTCCTCTCTATTCGGCACTCATCACGAAGGCATATGATGATCATGCAAACGGTCAAAACGGAATAGTCCTCATCGGCCACTCTCTTGGAGCAGTAATCTCACTTTCACTCGCAGCATTCGAAGGTCAGAAACTCCCGATTCTCGGAATCAGCGCACTTGGAATTATCCCTACCAAAGATCATCCGGCCGTGGTTGTAAAAGCTCTTGAAGCAGACCCAGAAAATCCTCGACTTGTTTTCGAGCCTTCGCCCGACTCTGTGGAGACATTTATGGGCCCTCTGTCTGTTCTCGACATGGATGTTCTTACACACCCCTCGATGCTGTCAATATTTGAGCCTTGTAAGCATGTAGAGACTTTTTGTTTATGCCAAAACACTCACAGTTGTAGGTGTGAAATCTGAAATGGTTGAGTGGTTTGATCCAACCTGGTACGATCGGTTTGTGAATGATATTGCACCAAGAATTCGTGTAAGATTTGCCATTTATCTATCAAAACCGTGTCCTCTGACATCCTACAGGTCCCTCTACAATTTCTAGCTGCAGCGTTTGAACTTGGCTGGAGGGGTATCGAAGAGGGTCAGCCTACTTTTGACTGGGTCGCCGGTTTGTTCACCAATGCTCCCAAGATGGACGCGAGAATCCTGCCCGGTGGAGGTCATAATTTCGAGCTCAGCAAAAATGCACCCGCTTTGCAAGAGGCTCGAGAAAGCTTCATCAATACATTGGTGAGATTCGTTTCTTAGTCCACCAGGTCGTTTGAAATGAATCACTTCTGTTTTTATGCCGTTTTCAAATCCTTCGTGAGCTATTTTCGTTCGTTGCGTATGCTCAGCTCCACGATATCTCACCTAATGTGGTATTTTGAAGACTGCAGAGACCATTGAAATTCGTCTGCTCACAATCCGGGTCTACCTAGTAAGCTGACACTTTCTAGAAACTTTCCTCCTCACCAGATTCGAATCTTCCCGCATTCAACGACATTCCCCTGCTAGACTTTGCGTCAACTAGCGACCCTGCCACAAAACCCGAATTCTTAAAAGCTCTCAGAACAGCGATTGTTGATGTGGGATTCTTGTACATCAAAAACACAACAATCTCGCCCTCGATCCAGGAAAATCTTATCACAAAAGGCATCGAGGCTTTGGAATTGCCCCTGGAGGAGAAGCTGAAAATCGAGATGGCGAATAGCAAGCACTTCTTGGGCTATGCCAGACTGGGCGCTGAGATTACAGCAATGAAATCCGATTATCGGGAACAATACGATGTGAGTATGGTCTATTGGTAGCAGGACGAATGCTAATTATATTCTTTCGAGTTTGCAACAGAAGTCCCCGCACCCGGACCTGAAGAGCCACCGCACAGGAATTTGAGAGGTCCAAACCAGGTATTTGCAGCACTGAGTCTAGAAATCTCAAGACTGACGAAAGCATAGTGGCCTGATGAATCCGTAATCAAAGGGTTCAGGACCGCAGTAGAAAGCTATCTAGAAGAAATCGCTACCTTCGCCATCTCTTTCAGCAGACTTATCGCCGAAGCGCTCGACATGCCCGCCAACTCCTTCGAAAGGTTTTTCGAAAATCCCCAGCACAATAAACTCAAGCTTGTCAAATACCCTGTACCACCTCTCAACACTCCTATTCCCGAAAGCGGCATTCAAGGTGTGGGCGCTCACAAAGATGGATCTTTCCTGACGTTTCTACTCCAAGCTACACCCCACGCGGGCCTGGAAATCCAAAACAAACACGGCGACTGGATACAAGCACTTCCAATTCCCGGCACCCTGGTCATAAATATAGGACGCTCGTTGCAGGCTCTCACGGGCGGAGTCTGCACCGCGACCACACACCGCGTGAACCTATCGCCCCAGAACTTCCTCGCTGCAGACGGCACAGCACTCGGACCCCGGTATTCCTTCCCGGTATTCCAGGGCATTCGCACTGATCTGGATGGCGCCGATGCTTCGTTGAAAATCCCGCAGCATATCAGGGATTTGGTCAAGGATGAGAAGGTAAGAAGCGAGGCTGAGGCGACGTTCGATAAGATGTTTGGGAATTCGGAGAGGGTCAGGGAGGCTGTGTTCATCTCGAGGATCACGAGCCATCAGGACGTGGGAGCTCGTTGGTATCCAGAGCTGCTGGCTAAGGCATTGGAGGCGCAGCGGGAATTTAAGGGGAAAGCAGCTGTGGAGCGGGTGTAGTTCTTAAGTGATGGGCGAAAGTATAACAACAGCAACTTGCGTATATAAAAGAAGAGCAGTAGAAACAAAATGTTGTCAGGCTCGCAAGCGCCGGACTTCTCGCGTCTTGGTATACAAAAGAAACCCGGTTCTTGGATACTCAACAGGCATCCAGACGCTACTTTGCTCTGCAAGCGCCTGATATGCGATGGACGCGCTCTCGAAACCCATGTTACATTTCATTTCACAAGAAAGCCAGCACTTTGCCATATCAGGCAGCAACCAATTCGCCTTCCAAATAACTACTTATCTTTGTGAAGGGAAGAAAAATTGAATTGCTACTGAAACGTCGCGGATCCGAAATCGTCACCTGCCATCGGTGTTGTTTGGAATTGACTGTCCCACAGTTCCTGCTTGAGATTTAATACATGTTTATCTGAGACGCTGATCTTTGACACAGAACAGCTGGTGATAGATGGACTTACCCAGTCGAAATTCATGTCTGCGTCTGTGGGGCCGGCGAAAGCGAAGGAATCTAGCCCTGCGTAGGCTGTGTACTGGGTGGAGGGATCGAGAGGAGCGGGAGGGGATGTGGATGTGGATGTGGATGATGGGGTGGCTTGGTAAAGGGGTTAAATTTGTGTGAGAGAGAGGGAGAGAGGGATATGGATGAGGGATATGATTAGGAAGAGAGACGTACCATGATAAGCGTACAGATTTGGTGCATTGGGAACCGATGTTGAGGGTTGAGATTCCGCCGCATCTGTGGAGTCGAGATCCTTCAACATGACACCCAAAGCCTCCGTGGCTTTTACAGCGAGAGCGGACACCCTTCTCGACTTACACCAGATCTCAAAGCTAGCTCTTACCGCCTCCAGCATTTTCCCCCTTGGCCACATTGTAGTGTCGTCTTCACACTCTGAAGATAGACTGCTGTGGCCGTTCATCCTCCTACCCCATGCAAGATCTAGACAGAGTACCATGGCCGCGAGTACGTAATCCTGGTTGATAAGCGCAGCCCTCCTCCACTTCTCGCCCGACAGCTGGCCACCAGGCTGACTCGCCTCGTCAAACGTACGTTGCACGTCCAGCAGCCGCATCGCGGCATCGACCGACGCGGTTCGCGAATACCGGAATCGGGCATGGGATTTGCCGCAGATGAGGTACTTGCGGTGTAACACGCAGCGGCTCTTCTGAAAGTTTACTTCGAGCGTGTAGCGTCGCAGAATCACAAGCGCGTCGTCGGTAATGGATTGGCTGAGGGCTTTCATTTTTAAGTAGGAAGGGAGCGTGGCGTGTGTTTCTAGGAGTCGGGCATCCAGGCGCATTACCGAATCGTAGGAAATCGGTGTGATGGAGTTTATCTGGTCGACGATCAAGCCGAACTGGCGGAGTAACCGGACTTTGAAGATGGAGTATGCTACTGGCGTGGCTTCGGTGCTGGGCCGTGGATGGGGGAGCACAGCCATGCTTTCGTCGAAATCGGTGTCGAGGAGGTTTTTGGGCTCCGCGGTGTCGGTCTCCCCCTCGCGGATCATTCGGGGAAGGCCGATGTAGGCTGAGGTTAAGATGTCCAGTTGGAATACCATGGACCATATTCTCCGTCTCATTTCCCCGTCGAATGGCGATATAGCAGGATACTGGCAGAGCACGGGGGGTTAGCGTTACTTTTTCTGGTGTGCTTTACTCCAGTAGTGTTAAAAGAACTGCATGAACTTTGACGCTATCTAGAGACATGTCTGTAGGGTACAATGTGCCACAGAAGGAAACAGAGGAGACATTTGGCACTTACATGGCTTGCATCACGATGATATCCAAGTCGCATGGCTACCCTAACAATAATCCCAAGGACGACATAAGCCCCAAAGTCCGAGTCTCTGTTATGAAACGCGTCTAGTGCGTAGTAAAAGCACAAAGTATCCACGGTATATCGTCTTGGGCGGAGGTAATTCACCTCTACAAGGCATTGAGCAGTCCGGTCGCGAAAATGAATACTCATCTCCCACATGGAGGTGAAGGGTTGAGGCATACTATGCAGTTCTTCCCCAGACACGGCATAGAAGTACGAAGCCAGGCCAAGAATGGAAAATAGGAGTCCGATCCACATCAGCGGCGTTTCGTTGGGCTCTTTGAACATTTGGTCGTACTGCCATTCATGAAAATCGTTAGCTAGTCTCTTCTCGGCCTTTATGCTTGTAATATGCGCACCTCTTTCATGAACGTAGGCATATGTACGACTACTGTGCTGCTTTTAGTACGTCTTAAAGCCGGTTAGGTGGACAGTGAGCTTACGGGGAGCCATGTCCATGGTTCTGAATGTCAAGATCTCGGAATTAGCAAGGCCATGTGTCAATTGAGGGCTGGGACAAAGATTCGAGAATGGTTCAAACTCAGGATTCGACTGAACAGTCAATCATTGCTGAGGTCCCCGAAGGAGAAAAAAGTCATCCAACCATTGACTTACCTGAACCAGCGTGAGATCAGCACGTCACAGACCGGCTTTGGGGGAATTGAGGATATGATTTCGGCTCTTGATGCATAATTGTCACCAAATAGAATCTGTGGTCTGAAATCTGGTATTTCAGATGTGGTGGCGGGATCCTCCAAGTCAATTTTCAACTCTGCAATGTCGTCAAGTATTGCTTCCCACTAGATGACAGGGAGTTAGTTGTTTCTTATTCAAAGTTGTTTACGAGCAGAGGAGGAATAAGTTCCAATTTTAGGAGGTGTGTGAGGAGTTGGAGTACATAAGTTAAAACATGATAAAGAACCCGACGTCCTTACATGTTCGCTCCCCACAAAGTTGACATGGTCTCTTGCTCTGGTGAACCTCCCTGCTAAGGCTTCCGGAAAGTTTGCATTCATCTGCTCACCCGGTGATGGCGCTGCAGATTGAGTGAACCCGCCATCCATGATTCCAGTTGTGGTACTGGACGGTGATATCGCTGTCGTGAGTACATCCTGATTAAAGTTGGAGGCAGTCTGGATGTTCAGCAAAGTCGTTATCATATCCTCCAACTGCCGGACTCGGTTTTGCAAGTGAACGTTTGTCGTGCTTTGTTGCCTCGTCGAACGGCTATGCGAGGTATCCTGCTTAATAAAGTCACACAGTTCAGCCTGTCCACGCTTGGTGCAGTTGAGACATGGCTTCAGACGATCACATTTCAACCTATTCAAGTGTAAGTTGAAGCTGAGTCTGTTTAAGAGCTAATCATCACTTCTTTTGTCTGCATATTGTGCAGGACAATTGCGGCTTGTCCCTGCGACGACTTGGCTTGACTGATGGGGTTTGAGATTGAGATGCACCTTCGACGGGACCTGGGCCTAGGATACCTGGACTGGTGTCAAGTATTGAAAACATTTGAGAGATACAATGGATGGGGTGGTAAGTTCTGGAATTGTTGCATGTGGATGCCCATGTAGTTAGTTGGAACTTGGAAGTCAGAGAGGATCTATATCTCGGTAGCGACTAGTGGATTGATACTTAGTTTAGTCACGTGGCAGATGTCACCATGTTGTGTGTGTTTTACATTGTGCTTTGTGTATTAAACAGATCTGCTGAATTCATAGTTAGCATTTCGATGGTGAAAACGTGCTTCCAAGTATCTTTACGATATAGCTGCGCATATTTTTCAGAGAATGAAGTAACGAGCACAAGATGCCTTTGCCACTTTGGGCACATGACTTGCAAAGTATGAAGATAGTTCCTCAGACTATGGTAATTTGTATACTCCCAGCCTTATGTGAAACGGGGTAAATAATTGGAGAATCTGTCCTTCTCCTTTATGGAAATGAGGCCGATTCTCCGATACTGGCGAAACAAGCTATCTGCGGGTCTCAAGATCAAGCCATGGGTCACGAAGTAAGGTTTATTTTCCCGTGAACCCACCCACTCTTCAAATCGTGCAATAAGTACACAGATGATTTCCGGATCCTGAAACTTTTCTCCCAAGAGAGGCTCATCCATAGTTATTGTCCCACAATTTAGAGATCTTTCTTGCAAATTCCTCGAGGACTTGCATTTTCCGCGAAGGGTTATCTCAGCGCCTTTGACTTGGCCAAACGGATCGGTACCTAACTTTTCCACAGAAAGATCCACGAGGGTCACAAACTCTTCATTCAAAATCCAATTGGTAGTATTGTAGATTCGTGCTTTGAGGGTGCTTGTATCCATGCCTTCTGGAGGACTCCGAAGTACTCCCCAACTCCAAGAAGGAGAGTGCTCTAGATCGATCGCACATTGTATGGAGTTCTTTCAAGTGAGTCCCTTCAGCAGATCTTCCGTCCATATACCAGCGCTGTAATGATAACCCGTTCGGTCGGAAAATTCAGAGGCAATACCTGACATTGCTGGGAAGCGATCTTTCTGGAATGTTATTTGTCGCATAATATAATTGTTGACCTGATCATACCACCATTGAAGTGTTTTAAAGTACTTTTCTTCCGGTGTTGACATGTATTCATTGTTCATGCATATATCCTTGGTGATCCCGCATCCGGAGGGAAGAAGCTTGCGCGGTATGGTATGTATTGATGTCGTTGGCCAGTGTCCGTCAAAAGTGGCAGTAGACCAGGAATCCTTCTGAGAGCACTCTGGAGTAGTAGATTCTTTACAGTCCCACCACATCATTCCACTCCCATACCTCAGCTTTCGAGGCGAGAGGGTATTCTCTTGCAGTACCCAAGCTCGTTCTTGGAGCACGCTTCGTCCTAACCCTGGTGGCGACTTGCCGTAAGAAGGGCTTACATAAAGGTTGACTGTCATCTTTTTGTGTTCGATGTAAGCCGGGAGTTGTATATAGCTTTTCCTGTTCTCATTTGAAGTGTTGAATATACCCTAATGTGGATTTTTAGATGCTTCAGCTGCAATGTTCAAAAACCCTTTCGCATAGATCCGAGACATTTGCTGCGATTCAAGAGCCCAATCAGAGGGGCAGTCTTGAACAATATAGAGCGAATCAATCCACAGATAAAGATATTCAAGTCGTCTTGTGATCAGTATAGCGTCACGGAAGGTCTGAGTAGGGGTCGCCATGGGTCCCCATGGGTCCAA
>QGMI01000542.1:0-26216 GCA_007821535.1 Lachnellula occidentalis
GAATGCTGATATTACTAAAACGTGCATAGGCTACCCTACCTAAATCCTATAAACACTTAGACTGCCTACATTATAGCGAATAATAGAGCTATAGAAATAATTTTTATAGCATTATAATATGCTAGTAAAGCTTTAAATATCTATCATATAATACTACTAAGCTTTCTAGCATTTAGGTAGTTATTTAAGAGTGAGAAGTCGGGTACTATATGTATATACGTTATCGGACTAATTAGAGGCCGTAAAAGTAAGCAAAAACCTCTTGCTAATCCCTAACCTCTTTTTGCTAAGACTTAAAAAACTTAGTACTTTTTCTATGCTAAGATATTTGTCTTAGCAATACTACCTAGGTGTAGGATCCTTTTTCTCAATCAAAGACTACTAATATTAAAATATTATTAGCATTGTAGAGATTAAGCCTCTGCACTACTAACTTAGCACCCGCTAAGTCACATGACTACGAAGTAGCATATAGTGATCCCAATATCCTAATACTAGCAACTTCTCTTTTATTACTAGTATTGCCTTATTAAGATAGAGATCTATCGTTTTCTTCCTATACTAGTATATAGTCTATCGTACCTCATATTGCTTATATAATATAGGTCTCGTAATAACGTAAGGAAAAGACTTTATTATAAGGAAGTACGGCTTAAATAAATGTAGGAGAAAAGTGTAGTTTAGATATAGCTAAAGATCAAATTAACTAATAAGAGTACTAGGAAGGATTTGAGAAACTAATAAGTAACTAATAATAGTTAGATCCTTAGGTCGCTTAGAATTATATATTAAAATCGCTATAAAAGCTATTATAGGAAGAGACTAATATAGTTAGCCCTAAGGCTCTATAGTTCTCCTATTTGCCTATTTCTTAACCTATCCTTCTACTCTTATAGTAAGCTTATTCTTATTAATTAGCTCTTCTAGCAATTAATTCGGATTAGCCTTCATTATTATATCTACTAGATTATCCTTACTATTAATCTAGCAAATCTTATATAGCTCTTATTCCTCATACGATTCTTATAGACTTATAATATTAATCATTAGGCGCTTCTCCTTAGTAGTACTAAGCTTAATGAGGCATTCATAGAGAGAGTAGGAGTCTATATAGATGATTATCTCAATTGAAGGCATTCCTAACTCCTCTATAATGCACTTTAATATAGCGCTAATCACGATTCCTATATCTATACTAGCTATCATTCTATAGACCTCTAATATAAGACTACTTCTTATAACTCTCTTACTCTTTATTAAGCTCTAATATATTATATTTCTACTAATAGTAAACTTGCCTAGCTCTTATATATCTTTATTAGCTAGTATAATAATAAATCCTAACTAGGAACTTAAATCTTTATTATTTGCTAGGGATCTATTAATAAAGATAAAGAGTCTAGCTATTAGGAGATATAGGGGGATGTAGTATAGACCCCTATTAAGGTTATTCTTTTGCTAATTAAGGTATTTATTAAGTACTACGATTTCTATCTTATTAGGATCTTAATGCTATACTACTACTAATAGATCGAAAGAAGCTTCTAGCTAGTAGATCGATACGATATAGGCGCTATATGTGCGCTATTATATATATGCCTGCTTATTATCATTTGCCTTAGTATTAATAAGTTCTAGCTTCTTCCCTTACTCTTTCTAATAAAGTATAAGATCCTTCCCTTTAATTAATAAGATACAGCTATTAAAAATGAGAGGGTTATCTCTTATTAGCTTTTCCTTTAGCTTTGCTCTCAATTTAGCCTTTATAAGCTTATTATCCTCTAGTTTTGCAAACTTCCTATTATAGAGAATTAGGGTATCGTCTATCTACATCCCTACTATTACTACCTCTTAGCTATTCTAGGTAATTATGAAGTAGGGGTCATATATTAATATCTACATTATAAGCTTCTCCTTATAATGCTTATAGTATGTTATATACTAGTAGGTCCTTGCTTCTATAATTCTATATAGAGGTTTAATTACTACTATAATAGTCCCCTTAAAGTAGAAGTACTAGAATTGTAGTAGCAAGTATGCTAAAATTATTCGCATTAGCTCTAAATCTAACTAAGTATATGCCTACATAATATCCTGCAGCTATAGATCAAATACGTTATCTTTAATAAGCATTAATAATAGGGTAATAGCTAGAATTACGTGCTAGCTAGTACGCTAGATTGTTAGGGATTATATTAATATAAACTCCTTCCTACGATTACTATAGCCTACAATTATAAGTCTTGATTTCTCATAGGGTTTATTAGTCGCCTTTCCCTTAATCTTATTAATAAGTTGTACCTTAAAAATGCGCGTCTTTCTATGCTTCTAGGGGTTATATACTTTAAAGTAGAAGATGTTCTAGCTAAGTAATCCTTTAAATTTAGTCATTTGTAAGCCTTGGAATAGCTTCCCTAGAGTAGTAATGACCCCCTACTAGCGCAACTTTAGTAATAGCTTAAGGTTGTCTTAAAAGATATACAAATTTAAGATATATAATAAGCTAAAATACGTAGTATCTTATTATTAGAAGTATTATTATCTATCATAAAATATCCTAGCTTAGAAGTAATACTATAATTAGCAATTACCTTAAAAATCACAGGCATTTAATCTTTACTAGTATAGCCTTCTATAAGGTCTTTTATAGCTAGAAGATATTATTATAGCTATCTATATTTAGAGATAAATTAAGTAATAATTCTAAAGATTCTAATACTATTTAGGGAGGTCTAGAAGTTATATAAGATATAGATCTTTAATTAAGCTTTTTATAGATTATTTTTAACCTTCTACTTCTATCCCTCATATTAGTATATTATCTACGATTTGATTATAGTATAAGATTATAAAAGCTAGATATTAATTTTATTATTAAGATATATGAGAAAGTTGTAGAATTTAGTATATTAGACTAGATAGAGAGGCAAATTAGAAGTAGTAATAAATTTAATATAAAGAACCTCTAGTATATTAAGATTAAGGCTATTCCTAGTAGAATTATTATTAAGGTATTATCTTTTCTATAGATTCTCTAGTATAATCTATTTAGCTTATTTAAGCGTCTACTATTTTCTTTTAGCTAAGGCTTTATAAAGTATTAGTAATATAGGTATTATATCTAAGTAATTACTTCTCATACTAGCTCATAGCTATATAGGACCTGATTCTATTCTATTACTTATATTATATATGATATCTAGCTAGTAGTATAGATTGTAATACTTGGAGGTTAGGCCTCTAAGCTTACGTAATCCACGCTAAGTCACCTGATATAAAGTAGGTCCTAATATATCCCGATACTAGTAACTTCTCTCTTTATTATCAAATTGCTTTATTAAGATATTACTCTATCTTACCTACTATTACCTATATAATATAGGCCTTACTAGTTGTATACTAAAAGGACTATAGGTACTATATCAAGTAATGCAGCTAAACAAATAGGGTATCTTATACAAAATAAAGGAATAAAAGTAGAGAAGTAAATCTATAGCTTAAAAGCTTAGATCTAAGGAGCTAATAGTAATCTAGGCAACAATTTAGAATCTAATAAGAAACTAATAAGAAAGTATACTTAGAGGTACTTAGAATCATATACAAAATACTCTTAAGATATATTTCAGATCCGTCTAAAATGGGCCTAGCTTCCAATCTCTCTTGCCTATTACTTAGTTTAAATTGCAAGTATATTTGCTTTCTACCTATAGCTCTATAATATATCAAATCGTAGATTATATAGCTTGATCTATAGTAGAGAAGTATAAATGCTCTACTAGGATATTGATCTACTACTTTATAGTATTGTATATAAGGGCATTTAGGGTAGGTTCTACTAAAGGGTATAGAAGTTCTACTAGGATATAGGGTTCTAAGGTAATATAAGGGCATTCAGACATAGAGTATATAGTAGCGTCTACTATTAAGATATAAGGGCATTTAGACTTAGGGTCTATAGTAGCGTTTATAGAATAACTAGGAATTACTAAGATTGCTATATATAAGAAACGTGATACTAGAAAGCTTATAGTATAGCTAGTTACTTGATAATCTAGGAAGCTTTCGATACTAGTAGAGATCTATCCTAAAGTAGATCTAGATCTATAATACTACTTCTATTAATAGCATTTGCTAAATTCTCTACAATTAACTAGCCGTTTTTAATAATATAAATGCTATTTACTCATAGAAAGTCTCATAGCTTTTAAAGAGCTTTTAGGCTTATAGTATAGAATTTCTCTTTTAGCCAATTCTCAAATTAGTTTCTAAATTCGAACTAAAGCTCTCTTCTAGTATAGTTATTCTCTTCCTAATATAGTATATAGTAAATAATATACCTATTTATCTATTCTCTTATATTATAAATATATCGCTATCCCTATGTTTTCTTATTAATCTTAAAGCCTAAGGCACGTTCTAATATAGGCAATATCTCCTTCTTATTACTAAATCTATATCTAAATAATATCCTTATAAAGGGTTATCAGGCTGGCCTACTTATATAAGGCTTTTCAAAGGGGTTTCAGAAAGGATTTAGTAGTATTAAGGCTTTACTAAGCTTATAAGAGATTATTAGCTTATTATACTTCTAGGGAAGCTTAAATTATTAAGAGATTAATAGAGCAATCGATCTATTGCTTCTAGAGAAGCTATAATTGTTATAGGAGTAAAGGAGAAAATATAGGTATTCTATAAATTAAGATTTATATATTATTATAGAGCAAATCATAAAAAACTCTATGTTCTTAGGGAATATGAATGCTTAGTAGTCAAATAGGTTGCTTTAAGCTATAGGCGGAAAATGTAGCTAGATTTAGAGAGAGTTATACTACTTATAAGGTTCGAAGTATTATTATAGTATACTTTAAAATAAGAGGATTTAGAGGGTTCTCATAGTATAGGCATAGACTATTACTATAAGAATAGAGGGGATATAATACTTACTAGTACTCAATTAAGAGGTATAAATAGTAGGCATTTAGTAATATTCTTAACATTTTAATTCGATCTTATATTTAGTTTTAACTTCTATCATAGTCTTCAAATCTTCATAAATGCTATTATTCTATATAGTAGATATAGATCTAGTAATCTAAAGCTTAGTTATAGCTTCTATCGATAGCTCCTAGTACTTAGTTTTAACTATTATTATAGTTTAGACCCTTAAAGAAGCTTTAAGGCATAGTTTTAATATCTACGACTTAAAAAGAGACTTAGTTTTTACTTCTAGTTCTTGCTACTACTAGGTTGCTTTAAGTACTTAGTTTAAACTTCTAGTAATACTACTTCAACTTCTATTCTCCCTTAGCGCAAAGCGTAATGCTTAGTTGTAACTACTAGAATGATGCCTTCTAGGGTACTCTAAATGTGTAGTTTTAACTCTTAGTACTTAGTATAATCCTAGGCTTTCTATTTCTTCTAATTGAAACTTAGCTATCTATGACTAACTATAAGGTTAATCACTAATTAGTATTAGTAACACAGGTATTACATCTAAGTAATTACTTCTCATACTAGCTCGTAGCTATATAAGACCTGATTCTATTCTATTACTTATATTATATATGATATCTAGCTAGTAATATAGATTGTAATACTTAGAGGTTAGGCCTCCAAGCTTACGTAATCCACGCTAAGTCACCTGACATAAAGTGGGTCCCAATATGTCCTAACATAAAGAGAGTAATTAGGGATATTATAAGTATTAATTAAATGCTTAGTAGGTCTTTTAGTACTTCTAGAAGTCTAATAAACCCTAGGATAATAACTATATTTCTAGATCTCAAATCTATTATTAGAGAAGTATTACATCTAAGTATCTTTATCTAGTATATACTTAAAGATCTAAGAATATCATATACCTTTATTAGAATATCTACTAAGTATACCAATTGTAAGAACTACTATATAAGCTTATTAGGAAGGTACTAGATAACGCCCTTATAATAAGGGGAGGGAGGCGATAGTAATAGTATTATTATTATTAAACTAAGTACTATTAATATTAGATAGAGCATCTAAGAAATATATAGAAGCTAGAGATTAAGCCTTTAAAGAAGAAAGTTACGAATTATTAAAAGAAAGAGTAGTTTAGTACTAGCTTCTATATTATATTATAAAGGTTTATATAGAAATATATTAGTATCGAAATTGTAAGAAGTACTTCCTACTTTATATACTTATATAATAACTACTACTTAATTAAAAAAAACGATTTTAATATAATTAGAACTACTAATCGCCTTATATTCTAATATAATTAAAGTTATAAATATTAGTTAAGGTTTTAAGAAGTTCTATTAGATTAAAGAATTTTAGATTCTTAAATATTCTAAGCGAAGTAACTAATTAAATGCTAGTAGCTAGAACCTAGGATAGTAGGTTAGGATAGGCTTAAATTATAGTTGCCTAATACTTTAATTTTAGCCTATTTACCTATTAAATCTATATACTAAAGCAAATTTCTAGAGTTCTAAGTATATTCAACCGTCTAATAGACTACCTAATAATACGCTAATATATTACTAATATAAGACCCTATATTATATTATACTATATTAGTAGCAATATAAGAAGTATTATATTATATTAGTCTAATATAGGATCTACTATATTATACTAGTATAGTACGCAATATAGTACTATATTAGTATACTATTTACCATACTGATCTATAGAGAGGCTAGCCAATGCATATAAGAGATAAGTTAGCTACTTAAAAACGAGTGTACATATAACAATTGGCTTCCGCCCTTGCTCTGACGGGTGGGCGTAGCTATGTACAAAATAGCCATATTCCAAAACCAGCTGAGAGATTCGCGTAGAAGACTAAGAGCTATCTGGTTAGCCCTACTGAGAGCATAAGGCACATTGCCTTCCTCAAGGACTGCGTCAAAAGATCAATGTTCTTCAGACCGTTCAGCTCAGGCGTGTCAGAAGCAACTCACTCCATGGCCGTAGTCAAAACACCTTGTAGCTCTCGCTGCTACCTAAGACTTTCATAGCAGCTATGTAGTGCATATCATCTGTGACCCAAAATACCTATAACCCACGTGGTGCTCCTGGCACCGCTGTGGAAAAACCCCGGCATTCACCGTCAGCATCGTACATGTATCAAAATAAGCACCTTTACACTCAAAACAAACAAAGAAAAACTACTCAGACGTGAGTGGGTTTTTCCTGACGTTTCATACCAAGTCGATATACGATAATA
Source organism: Lachnellula occidentalis (assembly GCA_007821535.1). Classification (NCBI taxonomy): domain Eukaryota; kingdom Fungi; phylum Ascomycota; class Leotiomycetes; order Helotiales; family Lachnaceae; genus Lachnellula; species Lachnellula occidentalis. The sequence continues at coordinate 7,214 of QGMI01000542.1, forward strand.
TGCTCATATTATGGTTCATTACATATAGTTATAATAGTACGGCCCTGCTGAATAAGTAGTTAAGAAGTATACCGATGTTATTCTATATGAAATAGGCCAGCCATGATTGAGCATTAGTATAAATGAGACAACGTGTCAGTTTTTTTGCATTTCTTTTTTTGCCATTTTATTTTCTTTTTAGCGATGCTTTGATTCATTCACCACATATTACATCGAACTTGATCCTTCCCCTGCTCCACTTGTTATTTGCTTTGGCAATTCCTAACGAAGCTTTTGTCTTTGGACGCAAAGAAGCATAAAGCACAATTACAACGGTGGTCTTGACGCTCCAATACGTATCTATAATGGCCACAGGCACGCTAATGACAACAAAAGGGGAAGCACGAACAGATATCAAATATATTCAACCTGATGCAATCAATGTTTCCTACCTAACGCTTACAGCCGAAAGTAGCAGAACTACTATTGAAAGGTATAGTGGAGCTCAATATGATTGTATTGCTTGAGGATCTAAGGTGGGCGACAGCCCTGACTATATAGACAAAGTATATGGTGGTTGGAGGGAACCACGTGACCTCTGATCACCCTGTTTCAACAACTATAATCGACCATCTTAGCAGGCCTTCTGTTTTGCCTCCTAGCACTTCATTTTGGTAGATCGAATTGAGGAAGACCATACATAAAGAGATACAAGATAAGATATCGCTGTTGATAGTGGTTGAATGGGGAAAACCAGGTCGCAATCCAAGAATGAATAGGTCGTAGCAACTAAACTTGAATTCTTATCGAAGGTGGAAACTGTAAAATGAAGGGAAAGAGGAAGCACTAAAATTTATGTGTCAGACAGCAGACAGCAGGCAGATGGAAAGATTAACAGCAACCACTGAGCCCAAAATCAAACACAGCATTACACAAAACAGTCACAACCATACGGAACGCAAGCAAGACTTAGCCAGCGAGCCTGATATAAATCCATCTTTGATTTAACATACAAGACACAAGAACAGGGTATCGTGACAAAACTATAGGTACAAGGCAGCCCACCTATTCCAACGCCACATTACATGCCAAACAACCAAACAACGCTATTTTGCGTACATCTTGTAATATCATATGCACAAACCCAGATGCTCCTATCCCTCATAAACATAAACATTGCTTCATGTCCAATCCCAGAGCGCCAACCGGCTACTCCTTTGTATCCAGACACACTTCTAAGATTAGCCTCTCGGTCTCCCAAATATTGACCGTGGTGGCGCAACTTCTAGTCCAGGCTGTCCGTGTACAGCAACATTACCGGCACTGTTACTGGTGCTGCTGGAAGCGCCTCTCACACTCCCACTTTTATCACTCTTCGAACCCTTCTTTTTTAGCGCGAAACTCCCCATCCTGCTAAAACTCAAGCCATGCTTGATTGAAGTGCTCGGACTCGCAGGAGGTAACTTCCCACCTTCCTCCAGCTTCTCCACTAACGCAGCAGGAAATATACCCCATTTGCCCTTACTGTTTTGTCCAGACCAACACCATTGATCTTGGAATACGTAACCGATACACGTGATCTTGTCGCCCTTGCTGAACTTTAGCCAGGTTCCGTCTTTTGTTGCGTCTTTGGGCTTGAAATCCCATCTTGCAATTGCCACTAGACTACTTCGTACGTTCATCAAAACGTCTTCCTTTGGCGGCATCTCCAGCATAATGTTTGCAAATGGAAAAGCGCCACGTCCTCCGTCATGGTAGCCAACGCACCATTGTCCGCTAAATCTATCTGGAAATGTGATACCAACGATTTTGGCGCCAGCAGCGAAATGTAGAGCCTCATTTCCGTCTGGATCGTGATACGTCCTTGCTGTATTTTTGGGGTGATGAGTCATTGTCGCGTGAGCGGATGGACGGGTCGCGACTTTCGTGGAGATTTCGGCCATATTCCAATGCGGTAGTTTTGGTTCTGAAGTTGTGAAATGTACGTCAAAATCAAGAACATCGGCGGGTTGGAAGCCATAGATGACAGATATACCAGCGACGTTTGGAACAGGATGTGAATGTGTGGCGAGGTGGCGGAATAGTTGGCCGACTGAAAAGAAGACTGTTGCATCGTGCTCTTCTACAGTCGTATTTTCCTCAATGCAAAAGACACACTGTCAAGAGTAAGTACAAGAGCCGGCTAGAGAGCAAGCATAGCTTACAGCGTATAAGGGCTCCTCAATGGAATCTGTTTTGACATGACATTTTGAAATGAATTTCTGCCGCCACCTGATGCCGCTGTTCCCGTATATACCGGAACCTGGATAGCAGTTAGCCAGTGAACAAGAATCCAGGCTAGTAACATACGGTCAAGCAGCCTGTCTTTTTCCACATCATTCCATCCTACCTCGTAGGAGCACTTTATACATCTTGCAGATACAGTAGCGCTGTAGTGGCCCTGCTATATCGGTCAGTTCAAGGCCATAAAGTTTTTGATGTGATAAAACACCTACGGAAGGTCTTTTCACGACTTTGAAACCCGACTCTCCCTTGATCATTAACCTAGCTCCTTCACAAAATCCCCCGGCCTTGTAAAAAGAGTTGTCATGCAGCATGGGATGATCTATGGACATCATCGAAGCGGCAGGAGTTGATTGTGGTTGGTAGACCGGGTGATTCTGATCTTCGGTTACGACCATCTTTTCGTTACCACCATGAATGGGCTGTCCATAATGGACCCTCCCGTTGTCAAGACCATTCTCGAATCTTGTCTCTAAGCCGGGCTCTATTAGTGTCTCCAGGCCGGTCTCGAGCTTTATCTCCAGGCCAGTTTCAAATCTTGTCTCCTTTCCAGTATCGAAGTTTTCTCTATCCCTCTCGGAAAGAGCCAATCTATCCCTTTCACTGATATCAGAAACCAGTTCGAGGCCTGATTCAAAGCCATCCCCATAGCTAAAAGGACCGTCGATAGTTGATGACATAGTTGCCCACTTGTCTGCGGTGCCGGATGTACTATGTTCACTGACTGGGGAGCTTAGAGGATAAACCGAACTAGCGTTTGAGCTTCGTGTTGCTTGCGAGGCATGCCCTTGGCTGCGTTCCCTCGACACGTACGTATCATACCCGCTTGAACTAGATCTCGAGATAGGTCCTTCAATCGGGCTAGATGCAGGCAATTCTGCAATGCTCAATACTGGCGATCTCAACACCCCTTCACTGAAAGTGTCACTCGCTCGATCTTCTTCGATTGAATTAATTGATTTTCGCAGCTCGTTTTGAAATAAGACACGCGATTGACGGCGTCTCTCTAAAAATTCATCATTGCTGGTAATACGAGAATGAACTAACTCCCATGGGATTAGTTGAGTACCTTGAGCTGTTGCTGGAGAAGGCAGCAACACGTCACGAGGGTCCTGCTGATGTAGACTGCCCGGTCCTAATGTGCGTGGGGAGGTACCAAACGAGCTAACTGCACTGATCGGAGTGACTGCGTCTATATGTGAAGGGCTATCGATGGCCCAGGGACTCATCGGTATTATGGGTCTGGGAGTAGTGATTTGTAGTTGCCCAATATGAGTAGGCTGCCGGCTCGAGGTAGGTACTGGTTTCCTTATTGGCAGAGGTCTTATGGTGGCTTCCCCCGCAAGGGAATCACTGGTGCTGGCTGACCGGCTATTCCCTCTCATCATCGCCAATTGCTCCCTATCATTCCTTGTAGTCTCCTCCACCCTGAAATTCCCGAGCCCGTTCAGGAGGAGTCGCTCCCGAACAGCGTGAAATAATGCTATACATTGGACGCAGCATTTATCGGCTTGGCGTTGAACATTCGTAAAAGCACTTGGGTCGAATAGAAGGGGGTTGTCGTCGAAATCCTGGCACTTGTCGGTCTGGTCAATAAGGTCGATTCTGAGCTCCTTTAACTGGTTGTTTTCCCCTGGGAATCTTTCAGCACTTTACACCACCTAATTATGCGTAATAATATGACTTACGTTCGTCAAGCAGCGCGTTAACGAACGGTTCGCCGCACTTTTCAACAGCCTCATTGTAGGCATCTCTGATAGCTTTAGCTGTCCCCGCTAATGATTTCTGGAGCTCTTGAGCTGAGCCTGAAATTTGAAGCACTTGCGCAGCAGGAGCGTAGACAGAAGACCTTGCCACCCTCTTTCCCAGCTTGATACCCGAGTCAATCGCCTTAATGATGCTTTTCACGCCAGGTGCGATGTCGTCGCTCATTGCGAGGGTGTGGGCCGCGGCGGGTTATCGCATGGAGCAGACACCGTCGGCCGGCCCTATCGTTTCTATCGTGAGATTCGTCGATCCGTAGAGGAAGATGGATTTGACGTGTAAAGAGGATAACGATTGCGACAGCAACAGTGTGCGACGGAGGTGCCGGCATAGAGGATGCGCGAAACAGGGAGGAGATGTGAAGGGGGTGAAAGATGAAAGAGGCTGTAAATGGGCGACCCCCCTCAGTTGGCCTTGGATTAAACGCACTGACTCCCCAAGCCTAGAACAGCACACCCACCAATGGCGTCTGCCTTGCGATCTTCGCTCTAGGGAGCGCGATCCGTACCGCAGCGCACGCACTACAGCAATCTGTTATGATTATTATAGACACGGCTAACCGGTATTTCTATCTGCTATAAAAGTCCACCTGTCCTTTATTTCTCCCAGCAATATTGCCTCTTTCTCTCCCGAGACTCATGGGTTTTCAGGGTCCTTGGAGGAAGAGTAGTTTGTGCTGCCACATTGGACGCGTAGCGAATACGGCTTCTCCGAGCCAAGAGGTCTTGGGAGGGAGAGACATGAAAGGGAATCATCGACTCAAGAGGAACGGTGCTACAGTACACCATACCGGTACATATCTCTGCCTATAGGTACTTGTAAGAGCCTTGAATGTCAACTCTTTCCACGATGGATCAGACCTTGGAACATACTGCCCACCCTCTATCAATAGTTTCGACGCCGCGTCTCGCCGTGTTGGAAGTGTCAAGGTCGCCGTTTCCGCTCCTGGCCAAATACTGGATGGAATGCCGACACTTGCCTGCGCCCCTCGATATCCCGGGCGTTGATTGCGCGATTTGAAGACCTTCAACAGTAAATTTGAGTTGCGTTCGTCATTCTGCGAAACTCCAGCCAGCGAGGCCAGCTTCGTCTCACTGGTCATGGCAGCGTATCATCCATCATCTTCAGAACTAACTTATCAATGGTCAGCTTACGACGAGCGTGCAACTTCTCAAGCTGTGCACACAGCCGCATCACGCTCGTACTACTGCAGACGCCGATTCATGCCGTGGCGAGGCTATGCTGAAGTCATTTGACTCGCTGAATATGCCTCGACCTGGTCGAGCCAGTCACGATGAGGCAACGAGGCCTGAACACTTGTCGGCTCTTGATGGTTGTTGTTCAAACAGATTGAAGATACCTCACTATCTTCGACTGTTACTCCATCCGACTACGGATGGACCAGAAAGAAAACCATTGTATCGGAACCAAATGAGCGAACGATTTGCCACACGTTACATACAAGGCTGCTTGAAAGTGCTGAGCAACTAGGGAATGGGAAGTTCACCTTCTCCTGCCTGTTCATGGGAAACTGCAAACAGCGTTGGACTCCACTTGATATCCAAATGTCTTCCAGCGCCTGGTTTGTATGTATTGAGCTTCATTCCTCGAAGAAAGTTCTCGATGGAATATAGCTAGCTGGCGTTAGCCTAGTATAGCTTTTGGGTGGTCTTTGGACAGCCTGGACATGCTCCAGGATTTCACTTGGATTGGAAGACAACAGCTACCAAGGAATGGCGAGTGCTGTACTGCCCTCATATTGTTAGAGCTGGTAGGTGATTTTTGTTGATATTCACTTTCCTAGAGTCACATACTGCGCATTCAAACCCTCCGTCAGGCCCGTGCCAAACATGTGAATATATTTCCTCTTGAGCTAGAACATTCCCAAGAAAAAGAAGACCTCCACCCATGATTGTCGCATTTCAATGCGAAACCCATCACCATGCTACGCAAGTGCTTGGAGGATCTTGTGCTGTTTCTAGCAGTAACTACTCTGCCGTCGTACTGTGCAGTCTCAACTGCGCTGCCACAGAGCTCGTCGCCCTTACCAAGTATCATGGAAGTTGGATTCAAGGCCCTTGGAGGCCGCAGCAATGGTCAGAATGTCGACATTCCTTTCCAGACCTCCGTAAGTTACGTCTACTCACGTTCATAAACTGTTGGCTAAAATACTATTCAGTTCGATCGCGGTGAAATCCACACCTTCAACTGTTCGATCGGCACCCCTCCGCAACAAATTACAATTGTAATCAATACTGGGCTTGGAGACACGATAATCAACAATTCGACGCTCGATGTATGGACAAACGATGGACACCTTGAGCCTAAGGTTTTCTGTAGGTGACGCTACGACGGCTGAGATACTACCACAATACTAACGTGCATGATCAGACAAGACTGGAGATTCCAAGACCTATAAATCTTCGATTGACACTGCCGAGTACAGTAAGGCCCACGACGATGTCGGAGATAGCCCAGATCCTCTCAATATGACACGGCAGACGACCCTCTATTCACAAGACGAACTTGTAATTGGAGGAATTTCTTTCAAGCAATTCGACTTTGTCTCACAAACCTCCTCAGATAGTTCGGGACACTATTCAGTTGACCATTGGCCTTCTTATTACCTTGGCTTAGGTTTGCCAACGAACGTGGCTGCTAATTGGTCTATCAATGAACCTGGAGGCCACCACAACACCATTCTGGAGGCGCTGGTCGCTCAAGACTACATCCAATTACCGGCCTATAGCATTTGGCTCGATCCGCCTGATCGGACACAAAGTGGCCATCTACTTCTTGGAGGCATCAATACTAAACGCTACGTGTATCCCCTCACCGAACTTGATACAGGTTTCTTCGAGGCAAAAGCGGTGTCAGAGTTCGTCAAATATTCTTTACTCCCTTTCCCCTTGGACATATGTTGGGTGTCACTGGTTTGTAAGTATTTTAAGCATCAATCGACTAAATCATTGCAGAGTTCTTTATAGGGATCAGCTCACCGTGGGCTTCAAGTCCGTATCATTCACTGGCGTGGACACGAATGGCGGCGCCCAAAACCCAATCAGCCTTGACAACTTCGGACCGCTAGAGCACTCCTTTGGGATGAGCTATCGGCACGATCCATTCTCCTACTTCCCGCCTGAAAGCGTAGACGAAATCCGGCATATCCTCGACGCTGGTGATCCCAAAGACGATGAACATGGCGCCATGCTACCCTGCTCGTATCTCACAAGTAGCAGTACCTTCACTTTCACATTTGCTAGTACCAACAACACAAATGTTACCTTCCATGTGCCCTTGTCAGATCTAACGTTGAATACTGGAGACGGCCCCAATTTCGACCAAGGACCTAACAGCACGGACTGCCAGCTCGCCATCAAGCCTACACCACCCGGACTCCCGAATTACCTTTCAACGCGTATGTTGAAGAGTCTATATCTGCTCTTCGACCTGGAAAACAAAATCATATCCGCCGCACTTACAGACTTCGACGCCACCGCCGATAACATAATCTCCCTTCCTACCGGCGGCCTCGGTGCAGTCTCCGCAGCGGCACTAGGATTCGGCGGCCCCAACCAACCGACCTCAACCGCCGACGCAAACCCAGATACAGTCGGAAACACGAACGAGTTTGCTCTAAAACTCTCCATCGGCCTTGCAGTTCCAGCCTTCATCGCAGCCGTCTTAGTATGCATGTTTTACTGGTACAGGTATAAAGACAAGAAATACGCCATCCACAGACGCGAGAAAATGGAGCGGGATAGGGTGGAGGCGTTGAGGGCTGAACAGCGCGCGAACGAGGTCCCGGTACATCAGATGCCGGCGTCGGATGACGAGTCTGAAAAGGGACTCGCGACGGGGATCTCAGAGCTTCACGGGAATTCGGGATATAGGGTTGGGGAACTGGCAGGCAGTCATGCGCATGAGATGCATGAACTTGCCTAAGATTGGTTATGGATCTGAGTTGTTTGATGTGAAGGAAGGAAATAAGGAAGGGAGGGCTTGAGCTATTGATCGAAGCGCGTGGATTTATTTTTTCCCTTGTTTGCGTACATTGCTTGGATGGATCGAAGTACGCTGGCAGGATGTCTTGGGATATGATATCAACAGACTTGCCTACTTCATAGCTTGATAGCACAATGGACTCTATTGGTATGGATCACTCAACAAGGAAGACTACAAATAGTGGCAGCAGCCATACATCATCATCCCGCTCCATATCTCGCACCTCGACCAGCGGCTACACTACTCGAGAAAGTCTAAAGTGAGGATAGCGGATTCACAACCTTAGGAGGCCACGCGTATCGCACTTTGAGCAGCGACTCAGCCAGGCGAATATTTCAGAGTGGTAGGTAGTATTTTCGGTGTAAGCGGTTGACTGATCACGTGCAAAAGGAACATAATGGTTTTTGATGTATTGCCTTGCGATAGGACATAAAGAGGGTTGATCACTTAGTTCATCAAGCAGTTCTAGTCAAAGTACAAGAACTATGAGGTCTTTCCTAAGCTTTCGTGTACCTACCTAGTCAAGAAAGTTTGGACATTGTTCAGAATAAATATCACATGACTATGCACATATGCCAATTGAGTTAGCAATAGGGGAGAATATCAGAAGCAGCGCAAAGGAAACCAAACATGCATCCAGATATTCGAATAGAAAGCATCAATCAAGTAAAACAGAGATTGCATTGCGACAAAAAATCTTGAATTTTGAAGGTATCAATCAGTAGCTACGGAACAGAAAATCCGAAGCTCAAAATCAGCTCGCTACCTATGCTGTAATACATGAAATAGAAAAACACCGGCAATGCATTTGTTTGTTTGAGTCTGTCCAACTATCGCTCACGCTCATTGCTCATTATTCAAACTTAGGTATCGGAGTTTGGTCATCGCACACTGTTTGTGTTTTATCGTTCGTTTCGTCGTCAAATATCGTGTTTGTTGTATGTCTGCCAGAAACAAAGGCAGTCGTAATGTCATGTCCATCCAATCCCTCACTATGATCAATCCTCATCCTCCTCCTCGACCAACGCCGGTGTCCTTCTCTCATTCCGCCTCTTCGGCCGCCTATGCCTCGAACTACTGATATTACTCGCGCTGTCATCCGGAGCAATCTCACTCATGAGTTCCTCGTCCGGCTCCCAATCCGTCTCGCTCATCATTTCGGAACCTCCCTCTTGCCAGCTCGGGCGCTCGTACCCAGGACCCAACCCGGGCGTGCTTGCACTGATGATATCAGGATGACTGGTCCGTCGACTCTGCAAGCTCATAGAAAGACCAGCGCCTCGTTCCCGCAGAGCCCGTCGAACAAGCTCGGCTTTCCGGTGTAAGCCTTCAAAGGCATCTTCGAGCGCTTCCATGCCTGAGTAGATCTCTCGCTCAATTTCAGCCAAGACAGCAATCTCTGTTTCTTCGTCGTTGGAGACAGGATGGCGGTACTGGGAAGCGGGAGTTGGGCCGCGCGAAGGATACCCTGCGGATGCTACAGAGGGAGAAAAGGTTTGATTGCGAAGGGGAGAGAAAGGAGTGTTGGTTCTGGAATTGGGAGCTTGGCCCCTGCCGTTTGCGGGTGTGGGGCCACGGGAAGGTGCTGGGGATGGATTTGTTGAATCAGGTTCTGCTCCTGACCATAGGAAGCCGTCGAATCGACCGGAAGTTAAGATCTCCCACTCGGAAACGTTGATTGAGGACATTGTGGCTAGTAGGTTGTGAAGGTGGGGATTCTTCAGGAGATATATAGCAGCTTCCGGGTCTCGTGGCGGAACGGGTAACCTGTAGAGTCTCTGTAATGACTGGACAGTCCTGACCATAAAATCCGACCTGGGCTTTCTAAGAGGTGTTGGTGCTCTTGATACAGGCTGCAAGATGTTGGAACCGGTGACTAAGGCATTGAAGATGGGCCGATCATGATTATCGAGATGCGTCAATATGGCGAAAGATAGTGTCTCGTCATCGACTTCTTGTGGAGGTGCTGCCGCTGTTTGGGGACAACTAGAAAGCCATTTGTCCACAGTCCTCTTGCTTTTCTTGGCGTATGCAAGGAAATTCTCAACATTCTCATCTGCGACATCTGGGTCAACGTTTACTGGCGACCTAGGTCTCTGGCCGTCGCTGCCATAAATTCCAAGACCCGCGATATCTTCCCCAGACTTCACACCCAGTGTTGCAAAGTCAAATGCTGGCCAAGTGGGAACTTCACGACGACCACTGACCCACTCTAGAACTTCGCCCCAACCCAATCCTCTGCTTCCTTCATGTTCTCTGAAATCCGAGGTCTGGCACATGACACAGAAGCATCCTTCAGATGAGAGATCCCGGTTGAAGACATTCTCCAATCTATCCAATAATCTCCTGGCCACAGATCTATATCCAGTCGCAACAGCAAGAGATCCATTCTTATTTACGACACTCTCATATTGATCCAAAACATTATAATAGGGCCCAAATATCTTCTCGATTTCTGATGGAACGGGATTAGCTACCCTCGAGCCATTATTCATTGGGTTAAATGGTGGGGTTGCAGAAAGCAATGTTTTCGGTACTGGACGAAGCAATCCTCCATTCTGCAGCAGATAGTCAACTTGAGGGATGTTTATTGGAACGTCAGGAGGCGGTGGAGGCGGTGGTGGTTGCGGAGAACCCCATGCACTGGAGGCTGCTTCGGGTTGTTCGAAATGGGTAAATGGAGATGGCGTGGGCTTCATATCTGGGGGTGGGAATTGTGGGGTCTGTGTTGGAGTTGCGGGGGATGAATCCTGCGCAGAACCCGGAGACGAGTTCGTATCCAACGCCGGCGGTCGTTTACCAGAAGCTTTAGGGGGATTCTGCTTTGGTGCGACAGATGTGACATTAGATTCTGTCGAGGACTCGTCGTCGTCTTCCCGTTGCATCTCATCGGCAAATGACTTGTCGGTCGTGGATGCTGGTGTCTTGATCGCTGTGCTCGCCTTTGACTTGACCGACGACACTTTGGACTTGTCATCGTTCTCCTTTCTCGTCGATCTGCTGAACCAAGAAGAGCGTGAACCTGTGCTGGACTCCGTTTCCACTTCCTCCTGCACCTTTGACATTCGGCTAGGTGTAGATTTTCTCTGCTGAGAGAATTCGGTCTCCGGTGGACTCGGGGGTCTGCCATCCTTCTGTGTATTTGATCCTTGGGAGGGTCTGAAGTGCTCCGCTGATTTCGACCTCAGCTTCTCCTCCGAACTCAAATCAGTCGAAGCTGGTGTATATGGGCCTGGCTTGGCTTTTGTTGGTAACGTGAAGTCCTCTCTGCTGTTCACTGCTTCCTTGCTATGCGCTTTGTTGAAAGATGGGTACGGCAAACTGCCTCTTGATGTCGCGCCCGGCGCAGATGCTGTTCGCGCAAGCTCGGGAACCACGTCGGCCATTGACCTCTTCTCTGAGGGTCTATCCTTCTTGTCCTTGTCCTTTTCCTTATCCTTGTGACTGCGGTGTGAGGATTTAACAGGCTCACCAGTGACAGGATCTATTTTCTTCGGCCTGTGTTTGCGATTCGGGTCTTTTTTCCTTTTCCGACTTCGAACGATGTCGACGCTCGCTGGTCTTCGATTCGACATCGTCATCTCGCTCTTTTGTGCCCATTGTTGGAGGTGTGTTGGTTCAAAAGTCACAGGCGCTTAGAAAGGCAAGAATCTGGCTGGCTGGTGGGGGACCATGCGGGGGCATAGAGGAAGCAGGCGTCTGGGCGGTGAGCACAGAATTAGAGAAACGTCTCTCACGTAAATCTAGATAGCATCACGGCTTCCCAGATTCGATTCTTGCTGGCAATGGCAGGGAGATGGTGGTTAAGAGCGAGGCGAGGGTGGCGGGATAGGAAGCGGTGCTCCGATGTGTTGTTGATACTGGATTGGTAGGTTGATGTTCAAAGACGCTTTAGCGATGGCAGGGCAGGCAGGGGCTGGGAGGGCAGCTCCAATGGGGAGTATAGCGGGTGAGGCCAGCAGATCCTTGGGATGATTGGGAGACCAGAAACAGTAACCAGAATTATCAATAAATATATAGAAATGGACAAACGCGGCAGGGACACGAAAAGGACATGTCAATTGGTTCGAATTAACCGGTTCAGAGTATAATATATAAACCTATTTTCTCTTGACTTGGGTACGTACCGACGGACGCTAAACCTTATAGAAAACAGTGGCTGGGCAGTTTACGGTACTGTACGGTAACTTATATAGTAAACCTGCGATGTCACTCTCCTCCACTTTTCTTTTCTTTCACTTCTGTCATTGTCACCACAGTTCTGGTGCTTTGATGTGCATCCTTATGCATATCAACTTCTGTCGTTGTTGTGCATTCGTGGCCGTCCTATTAGAAGGAGGAATGCCCAATAACTGTGCCCTCGTCGCAAGGCTAACGTCCCAAGGGGATGGGATGGGTTGGTTCTGTTGATCTACTCGTTCTGATCCTCAAGATGTGTGAAAACCCGCTGTGCAGGATGCATAATGCCAATTTTCAGACCAATCCAACCGTTGAACTCTACTTCTACCCGAACAAGTCCTGGCGGGGTCGTCTCCCACCTTTTTCACCCAAATGAACGGTCTGTCCTTTTAAGTGGCTCTTATAATAACCCCCATTCATGTATCTTTGAAGCATGAAAGCGTGTCAACGCGGGGTCGTTTCGCAGGACGCACCGCACCTCGGGCGAAAAGTGATCAGCAGAAGATGTCAACTGATGAAGTCATCTGCCGTATCGGGGAAACTCCAGATGCCACCTCTTTGTTCCGAAACGAGGTTATATTCAAGGGCATCCATCTTTCTATGCTTGGAGGCCACCTCAATAAACTAAGATGCCAGGGGGCTCCAACCTCAATGGTGTAGCTGTCGAATCGAATGGAATCAAGAGTCCAGGCGTCAGCGAAGAGGCAACTTCCTTGGGAGAGAAGGAGCAGGAGTCTTTGACATTTGGTTAGTACAAGACCGAGAGCAGCACGCCCATATTTTCGGTATCGACCTTTAAACATGATACAAGACGTCGGGCCAAATATCAGATGGAGGAGCTAGAAACTTTTGCTAAGCGGCTAGAGGAGGTAAGCAATAATTATACTGTTCCAAGGTTATCAAAACCCTCAAGTTCCGTATGCAGCTTTAGTACTGGTGATTATATTTGAATTCAAGCATTGGAAGCAGCTCGAAGACCGGACATGCGGTTATCCGAAATAGCGCGGTATGAATTTGACGGACGCGTCTCGATTATGAAAGACGCCTCCTAAGATGACGACAGGAAAAAACTCTAGAATGTCTAAGTGTAGATGAGGGTAAAGGGGAAGTTTATTTTGAACAGCTGGTGCTATTATCAACATCGAATTTCCCTCGATTGCCAAGGGCTCCTTACATTAAGTACATCAAGACTAACCTCATAGCTAGGCGGCGACACGAGCGTTTCCCAGCCGTGGCCGATCTCGATACCAGCAAGTGATTGCAGTTTTGATACAATGGGAAGAGGACGACTTGAAAGTCCAGCCCCGAATTAACAGGCTACGGACTCTTCTCGATACCTGCTATGGCTTCTATACCGAGACATGGGTCATTCCTTCCACCTCTTCTCACTTGAAACTCATGGAATTGGCGAAGAAGTTTGTTGCAGACTTTGGTTCTGCAGAGAATCTCTTAATTGTCTATTATAATGGCCATGCGTCGATCAATAGCTCTGGGGAGTCTACTTGGTTATGGTAAACCTGCTGCCATTCTCTATTTTGGATGTACCCGTACTCTCAACTAGCGACCTTCATTTCCAACTCGCTTTACTCTCTCCACTCTCTTCACTCCGTGAGAATGCTGTACTGATGATTAACAGCAACCAAAATCCTTTGTCGCCTTCTGTGAGTTGGTCGACGATCCAAGGCTTATTCGAAGAAACCAAGTCCGACGCCCTTTTCTTGCTAGATTGCTCTGCAGGCCGGTCTGCTCCTGGAATAGTACGAGGCGTCAATGAGACCATCAGCGCAAGTGGATCCGAAACGTTGTCCACAGTTTTAGACAGGCATTTATTTACCAATGCCCTCATTGAAGTTCTAGACAACTGGACCTCGAGAGTAGCATTCTCGGCCGCAATGCTTCATAGCGAGATAGTGGCAGCCATCAAGCCTGACAGGCCAGAGAAGGGGAACTGGACCGACGAACAGACTGCTAAAAAACGGAAAACGCCAGCTTACATTATCGCTTCTGCTGGCCCTCAATTTTCAAGTATCGAACTAGCACGCCGACGAGGATATGACAACCCCAGTCGTGCGAGTGCCAATTTCAGCCGACCTGTACCATCCACGCCCAGTCCAACTCCAATATTTTCCAAGCTCGACGCCTATAATCCTGCAAACCTCAACAAAACACTGAAATCAGGCCAACTACAGATCCCACATGTTCTCATCTGTGTTGCTCTAGAAGGATATCCAAAATTGGAAGTAGAAGGGTGGTATGCGTGGGTGAGGGGAAATCCAGTTCTATCAGCATATGCCATCGTCGAAGGGATTTACGAGAGCTACTCTACAATGCTCCTGATTTCGATTCCGCTTCTTGTATGGGATATGCTACCTGCTGACCCTGCAGTATTCTTTATCGCAAACGTTCTGTCAAACAACCTACTCGCCGCTGATTCGGGGGAGAGATTTCAACGTCTTGCGGATACCAAGCTAGTCAGAACTCAAGAGTCGAAACAACTATCAGGCAAAACTGTTCAATTTGCGCCACCACAAATCAACATCGTTTCACAATATAAAGTCGAGCCACCGCCATTATCCGCCGTCAAACCTCGCCCCATGTCAACACTCGATCTTCCTGAAGTGGCAGATGTTAAGCGGCACTCGATATCAGATGTAGACCCACCCACTGAAGTAAAACTCCAGACTCACCCGCTGTCAGCAGTCGATCGTCTTGGATTGCCATTGGACCACCAACTTCCCCACCAACTCTCAAAACGTAATCCTCCCAAAGCAGTGGAAGTCATGCCTTTCGCAGATACAAAAACTTCCCGTCCAAAAGAGCCAGGTTCTTCCCCATTACCAGAATCGAAACTCCAATCTCAAACCTTAGCAACACCCGACACAACATTACCAAGACTTGATCTCCCAAACCCCACATTAGAGAAGACAGCCACGGAACAACGCATCAAAGAACTCATCCAAGCCGCACAGCTTGCGCGTGAAGAAGCATCTCGAGCCTGGGATGAGCTCGGACGTCGCGAAAAGAAGGATCGACGCGACACTCTGCGCTCAAAGCCGGGAAGTCCGTATACATAGACGGCATCCAAGTAGCACCAATCGAGCAGCGATATCATAAGTCCAAGGCGGAAGCCGTGCTGGGGATATCGACCACGCCTTTGAACTCTACACCCGCACCCAGAAGGGGTAGCAGCGAGAAGCGACCAATTACCGCACCTCCACCTACACCTCAACGGGGGCGCACAGGTTTTGAAGAAAGACGACCGCTGATGTTTGATGTTGGGGTCAAAAGTGGAAGTGGGAAGGAGAAAAATCCCACGACACGGAGTGAATTGAGTTTCGTGGACCACAAGGCGAAAAAGCTATATACACCCATCCCGCCCCAGCTTCCACTTTCCATCCATCCTGCACGGAAAGAACTTCTCACTCCTTTCCCACTCAAACCACCCCTCCTTAGTCCAGACCCAGATCCAGAAGTACTCAAACATACGATGAGTTTTCAGAGCCAGATATCCAGCGCGCCCACTACACCGGAGAAGAGAAAAGAAGATCAATGGACATTTCTGGATGATGAGGATGAGGTGGAGGTGACGGCGAGTGAGAGTAAGAGCAAGGGGAGTAAACTGATAAAGAAGAAAAGGGAGCATCAAACTTGGCGGAGGAAGGGCGAGAGGAGCGAAGCTGCTGTGTCGTGATGGTGAAGAAAAATGACTTTCAAACGCCATTCATCCCTCTTGATCTAGACTCACGACAAGGGATAACGCTTTCTATGGCATTACCGTTTGTGCTGAACCTATCCATGACTGAGCGGGATCCAACAACATGACGGGGAAGGAGGGGGAGATATGCAAGAAAGAAAGGAAATAAGAAAGGAACGAATCTCTTCAGCGAGCCCCATCCATACAAAAACATAACGCGCGCCCTTGCTTGCTCTCTCTCTCCTCCCATATTTCCGCTTCCGTCACACAGGATGCCAAAACCTCCGCGGCGTGTGAATATTACCTCACAGCTAGTTACTCCTCAACCCCGTTCCGACCACCACATATTCACCGCCGACCCAATGCAGAAGCAAAACAGGACCCTGAATCTTTGTTGCACGTCGTAGCGCTAGGAAAACATATAAAAATCCGGGATCGACGCTAGGGGATGCTAGGCGCTAAGGGTTGGGAATGGAATGTCAACGTACGGTACGGGGATTTTGTTGTTCATGTTTAGAGGCAAGGCTCTACGTCCTACTTCATGTTTGAGCACGTAATGATGGATAGGTGTCTAAGCACCTTTGCTGTCTTTTCTTGCTAATTTGATATTGATATCGTGGTCTTTGTCTAAGCATATGCATCGAGAGTCCGGGAAGGTGGTTTCGAGTCGGATCTTGCCGTACATAGGACGCGTCGGCCGGGATATGAAGATGGTGTTGTCGATGTTGGGGGTAATAAGCTGGTGAGAGAGGACGTTGTTGTGATGGCGCCGGGGCGGCCGGGTGGATCTGGGAAGGGGTTCAAGAAGATAGGGGATCAATCTGTTGCGAGGGAGTAGTTGGGGTGATCCGGTTGATGTGTGACAGAAGGCCGAATGAGCGGAGGTAGTGAAGGGCATCTGTGAGGATATTCTTGGGGATTTGAAGGAGTAGGAGGACGTTCTGTCTGCGACTGGTTCAGAATTCTCTGGGTCGAAGGAGGCGATCTAGGACTTGGGTAGGATGTTTTGCGCAAAAACATTGGCCTGCGAAAACGCAGCTACATGTACACAATTGCGTGTATAGGTAGGCTGGTGGCATCGGAGCTTTTCACAAAACTTATAACGCACAAGCCTTGAAATACTATATGTTAGCTATCGAATTTGAAGTACAAAAATAGTACGCCCTTGCTCAAAGGCCCATCAATAACTCTTTACTGAAATTACTACTGTGCAATACGTCCGTAAACAGGCAATTCTATGGCGAGTTTCCGTCTCAGAGAGGAGGGGACTTTGCTCACCGATTACTAGCCCCAGCTCACCTCCTCGCTAATGTTCCCTTTCGGAGCGCCAACCAGTGAGAGACAGCCCTGCGTTCGTTACTATAGGCCACGTGATATACCCCAAGGGAATGCAGTCAGCTTACTATTATGGGAACGATCCGGGCGTACTTGACGTCTTATCCGAATCGATATCATGTAACTCGTAGGGTGTTGCGCGTCGTAAAATGACTTTGGTTTGCTCAGATGCTTTATCATAGATCGACGTCAAGAGAGGGGATGGTCTGGAAGAAAGGGTAGCTTTTTGCGAGATCAGATATACTTTGGCAACATCCGCTGTTCCCGGGGTAGCAGGGTACCGCGTCTGCCGCCATATGCATGTACTGAACGGAAGAGAGGAGACAATTGGACGGGATGGACGCGCTTGTAGATGCAAAAGCCTTATTAGAACAGCCCTGTCTTGTGTGGGATTTTAGAGAAGTGATATGAAACATTACATGAGTCCGCAGACTAGCAACTGATATGAACAGGCGGTGGATGGTCGCATCCAGCTGCTGTCTGAATACATAAAGTCAAGCGGTCGTTTATACATCATATACGACTTTACCGCGACGAAATATCCCCACAAGTGCTTAGCTTCTGTTTATGTTTCGCACAAAGGAAGCTAGAGAATGCAAGAACATTCCTACAGCGGGTCGATTACATGAAGAATGCTTTGTAAGCACTGAGTGAGAAGCCATTTCAAATACTTCAATTGAAGCAGAGGGGAGCGCTTCCGCCACGGAGCCGCCCCCAATGGACGGAAATGGACAGCGGGTGACAGTGTGACAGTCAATAAAGACGACCTCGCGGCACAGGAACTTGCAGACAGTACGTACTGACCTGCATTGGCCAGAAAGGGAAGTCGTACACAATAGCTGAAGAAAGTAAAAGTCGGTAAAATGGGTAAACTCTTCGTGAAAGTTTCCGAGACACTTGAACTTTGAATTGCCTCTCCTGAGCTCGCAAACGTGGAACTTGCTTACCAACACAGCAATAGATGACTATGGAGCTATACGAGACATCTTCTTCATAGTGTGCCACGCCACTACATGAACGAAGACCACCAATAAATGGAGGCTTGTCTGTCTTCCGCGTCTCGCATGCTTCGAGAGCGGCCGCCATGCTGTACGTCGAGCATACTTCGATGGCCACTTATTGTCCGAAAGGATCCGGGCATCGAACTTTCGGCTCGGGGTCCATGGACAAATTGTCGTATCCCCGATGGCTGATATGTAAGCAAATAGTAATGAGCCAGCTGATTCATAGGCCAATGCCAATAATAAACAGGGAGGCGGGGCAAACTATCTTATAACCCGTCGGGAGGAGCTGTTCAATTGTAGGAAAAACACTTTGATAATAGCTAACTTTTAAGCTTTTTCGCCAATAATTGATTGATCTGTTGGCTGGTACTGTTGGTACGAGGTGGTCAGAGTGCTTGCTGTTGCGAAGTAAGAATAGAAGTCGAGGTCCGCAGCTTCCGAAGGTCACGTGTGGAGTGCCGAGTATCTAGATTCACAAGGCGCAGGGCGGGCATAGGCGCAGTTGGTTTGGCGTCTTCGGGGCATCATCGCAGCAGAGCAGACAGAGAGAGGGCGTCGAACGAGAAACGAACGACGCGAGCAAAAGATCCAGTTCCAGCAAATACACATCGCTGAATCTGACCATGCAGTCAATTGCGCCTGCACCAATGCCGCAGAGCATGCAGAATCAGGTACCTACCCCTCCCTCCCTCCTAGCTACTTCCTTTACGGACCTTTTCCAACCACTTCAATCCGATCCCCCCCATCCCCCGACCTCTCT
>QGMI01000543.1:0-26161 GCA_007821535.1 Lachnellula occidentalis
CTTCTCCATCCACTCCCTCATATCAAAGCCCTCCTGTCCCGGCTCGACAGTCGCCCCATTGACACTCAGATAATCAAAGCCCTTGGTACTAGTTCCGCTCAACCAGCTCTCTCGTTTCGCAGTCCACACCATTTTCTTCTCCCCATCCACCTCCACCTCGCGTTCTTCCCCTTCTCCAGAAAAGGCAAAACAGCGCACACCACACGTCCCGCGGAAGAACCAATGGATGCGCGCCTCGAAACACGTGTAATCGGACAGCTCTGCGAAAGGGTTGCGCGGGGCCAGCAGGAGGAAATCTTCGGGTTCGTTGGGGGGGGCGGATGTGAAAGAAGGCTGTTTTGTGACAGGTTGAGCAGTTGCATTTGCGGATGCGGGTCGTGGTACGGTCGGTGGCTGAGATGGTCGGGGGTGGGAGGGTTAGGTAGGTGATGTATTGCGTTTTTCCGCCTGCGGGAGTTAGCTTTGTGTTGGTGGGGATGGGCGTGTTATGTAGGATTTGGGTTCGGATGGACTTGCAATGGCAGGAGCCTTTGTAGGCACGTCGAATGGGCGAGGTAGAGGTCGTTGATGGAGATGGCGCTTGAGACTCAGCAGAGGGAGTCATTTTGCACTACAACACCATATTAGCAAAAGCTTGTGTATCTAGGAGGCAAGGGATTCCTACAATCCGATCGCGTCGCCCTTTATTGATTGGATGTTTGGCTGCTAGAACGTAGAAGTATTCAGTTGCTCTTGATATCCGTTTCCGGTCATAGTACAGACATTAACTTCGTGAGAGACAAGAGGACGACCTACCGTCCATCCTCATATTCTTTATAACAAAACAAAACGACTGTGACGATGTTTGACAAGAGGCGTCGAAGGGCGTGCTTACCACCATCTCGGACTAGTACCGTAGGTACAGTACAACATATCGAGGGCTCAGCTTCATGCACGCGTAGGACACGACCGCGTAGAACGCGCTTCACGTGACGTTAGGTTACACGCGCTCAAACCCGACCACCGAGGAAGTTGTTTTCCTGCTCGTCCTCATCCGTCTACAATTATATATCCTCACGACAATAACTTCGACATTCCATTATGCGCCTTTGTAAGGGCAGAGAAAATACCTCTGGAGCCTACAGAAGGGCTACATTTCGTGGGAATTGGTCACTGAGGATATGAGCACCTCTGCTGTGGAAGGATTGTCGTTCCCCTTTCTTCGAGGCAATATTCTTTTCACGATGAGACGCTGTCACGGGTTGAATAACTGCTTCAAATAACGTGCGTATTTTGAACCTTGAAATTCATTCCTCATTAAAGTACATTGAAACATTCCCAATCCAATCCTAATTCAAACATGACAAGTAGACAGCCTAACTATACAGATGAATTCCTTTACAATTTCCCCATATTAACAAACCAGCGGAAAGACTTTACTTCCCGGTCAAGGCACCAGTCACCGATCCAAGACCGAGACCCTTGAGGATACCCTTGAGACCAAGACCTCCCAATAAGTTATCCAACAGACCGCCGAGACCAAGCCCGCCGAGCTAAATGGTTGTTAGCATTGATCAAGTTTGGGGTGAAGATATTGAGTGACTTACCAATTTCCCAACCAAACCGAGTACACCTGCGAGAAGCAGTCCGACGGCAGCGAGGATCTGACCAAGAGGTTCGGTGAGAAGGGCCCACAGAGGATTGAGTTCCTTCTTGGCATGAGGCATGCCAGCAATCCTCTTCTTTGACTGCTCGATAGTCTTGTGAACATTTTCAGTCAGATCTTTCAGCACTTCTGCGAGCTGGTACTCTTCCTTTGATGCTTCACCCGAAGCAGCCTTGCCCTTGGCGTTGGCGGCGATTCTTCCGTCTGGGTCGAGACCGCGAATAGCTCCATTGCACTCGGAGAGGATACGACCTCCTTCTTCGATGAGAGGCTTGACGGTGTCGACGACCTTTTGCTCATCGAGCTCTTCTTTTGGTTTCTTTTCGGCCTCGTCCAGGTGCTGTTGTGCGTTAGTCTTGAGGTGATTTGATCATCCTCACACTTTTCAGCCACGTACCTCATTGATCATCTGTAAGATGGGCTTAATCTTGTCAACAGATTGATTAACAACCCTGGCCATTTGACCAGCGAGTTTCTGGTCTTGCTCCTTCTGCAGACGCGCTTCCTTCTCTTCCTCGGTCTCTGTTGGCTCCTCTTCCTCTACCTCTTCCTCGGGAATATCGTCAATCAGAGTGACATGGCCGAGAGTTGTGCCCTTTTCGTTGCTGATATCACCATCGTTATCAATTTCTTTGCCGGTACATTTGGCAACTTCTCCTTCGGTGAGCCTCGCGATAACATCGCCACTATCATCAACGACATTGCCGTCCTTGTTGACCTTGCTGTACCGGAATGATAATTAGCTTGGTACTCGAAGTTGTCAAATACGAGGCAATGACTTACCGGCCGAAGCAAGGGTGCTGGGACTTTTCCTTCTCTTCTTCTTCCCAGCGCTCAGCTTTTCCTAAGGTGTTGCCGTTCCCATCAATGACATCTCCGTCAGGATCGACTGCATGGCCGTAAAGCTTCTTCGCATCACCTTCAATCAAGCGTCCGATAATGCTACCTGCAGAATCGGCGACCTTGCCATCTTTGGTAACGACAGGCGAGCTAAAGCCTGCAAATGGACCTTCTTTCTCACCCTGCCTCTCGCTTTCTGGAACAAGCTCTGCTTTGCCGACAACTTGTCCACCGTCGTTCCAAATGTCACCGTTTTTGTCAGACATTTTACCGACAAGCTAAAGATACAAGTTAGTAAATGTTTTCGCGATTGAGTTTACGTCGGATGAACAAACCTTCTTTGGATCTCCCTCGACGAGTATACCATAGATTTGCCCGTTGGAATCAACCAACTTGCCAGCTTTGTTTACACGCTTACCAGCAAGGGCAGACATGTCTATTTTTTCTGCCTCTGGCTCATCGGGCTCTTCGTATCGTTCGCACTTGCCCAAGACGTTTCCGAGCTTGTCGACGATCTCTCCGTCTTTGTCAACCTTCTTACCGGCCAACTTCTTTGCATCTCCCTCGATCAACTTGCCTACAATCTGCTCGTCATACATAAGGTTTCCCTTAGAATCGAGAACAGCGTCAAGGAAGTCTTCGAATGGTGCACCTGATTCTTGATCCCTGTCATCGGCGGGGATGAGCTCTGCGGTACCTATAGGAAGCGACAGTCAATAATCGCTGTGATGAGAATGAATAAAGGTCAAAGAATCTGAGCACTTACCAATGACTTTTCCGGAGTCACTCCAGATTTTGCCCTCGGCATCACATTTCTTGCCGACTAGCTTGGCCACCTCACCAGTGACGACTTTGCCAAACAACTTGCCGTTGTCGTCCACGACATTGCCAGCTTTGTTGACCTTCTTTCCTTCCAGGATGGAGAGATCTTCAGGGTCAACTTCCTCTGGAACTTCTTCCTCTTCGAAAACGCGCTCAGCTTTGCCCAGCACATTACCATTTTTATCAAGAATATCACCGTCGGCATCAACCTTCTTGCCGTCAAGTTTCTTGATGTCTCCTTCGACAACTTTGCCGACAATCTTCTCTTCGAAAAGTACATTGCCTTTGCTGTCGACAATGCTGTCTGGGAAATCTTCAAATGGAGAGGATGGTTCGGCAGCACGCTCGTTCTCGGGAAGGAGCTCAGCACGTCCCAAAACGTTTCCAGAGTCGTCCCAAATCTTGCCCTCAGCGTCTACCTTTTTGCTAGGGAGTAGTTAGTAAATGTTTGATAGCGTCAGATGTTGAGTTTCTTACCCAGCGAGCTTCTTGGCATCTCCCTCTACAAGGACGCCAAATGGGTTACCTTCTGCGTCGACAACCTTACCAAGCTTGTTGACGACTTTGTCCTTCAAGATGGACAAGTCAACAGGCTCAGCTTCGGCTTCTTCGCCCTCGGGGACTTCACCCTCGGCTAGTTCACCTTCTGGCTTCTCTTCGCCTTCTGGAATTTCACCCTCGGCTAGTTCACCTTCTGGCTTCTCTTCGCCTTCTGGAACTTCACCCTCTGCTAACTCACCTTCTGGCTTCTCGCCTTCTGGTAGTTCGCCCTCGGCCAGTTCACCTTCAGGCTTCTCACCTTCTGGTAGTTCTTCGCCTTCGGGCACCTCAGGTTTCTCTCCCTCAAGTTTAGAGTTAGCTTCCGATCCCTCCTTTCCGGCAATTGTTGGGTTAAGCTCAGCCTTGCCAACTATTGAACCGCTCTTGTTGACCAGATTACCCTCTGCGTCAATGTCTTGAATAGATGTGCCGACGAGGTCCTGTGGTTTGCCTTCAGCCAACTTGCCAATTACTACCCCGTCGGCGTTGGTGATCTCGCCCTGGTCCTGAACTCCGAATGGGCCTTTGATCTCTGGCTTCTCAACAGCCTCACTACCTTCCTCAAGAGGCTTTTGGGAACCTTCGCCCTTCTCAGTACCCTCACCCTTCTCACCCTCACCCTTCTCAGTGCCCTCTGATTCTTGCTTGGGCTCAGCATCTTTCAACGCTTCTTCGACCGAGTCGGCATGGCCGATTACGTTTCCTTCGTCGTCAAGAACGTCACCTTCTTGGTCAACCATGGATCCTGCGAGTTCGGAGGCCTTCTCTTTGTCGCCATTCACAGTTCCAATCTGCAAAAAAAGGGTTAGATTGATTGTCTTGATGTTTCAAATTCCAAGAGTCAAGTGAACTTACCTTGTTACCGTCGTCATCTATGACATCCCCGTTCTTGTCAACACTGCCTGCTGGAATAGCCTCAGTGCCTTCCTCCTCGTTGGCAGCCTCGTCACCTTCTTGCTCATTGGCAGGGTCGACACCCTCCTTCTCATTTCCGGCTTCAGTACCTTCTTCCTCGTTTGCGGCCGGTACTTCAGTGCCGGCTTCAGTTGCTGGAGCTTCACTCCCGTCTTCGGTTTGCTGTTTAACAGTAAGTCAGTATTATAGAAAAAGTTGCAGGTTGCAAGACATTATCATTATAAGAATAGAAGTCTCGGGCCGTTCTAGGAGCGGAGCTCCAGAAGTGTGGACTTACTTCCTCATCCTCGCCATTTTGAGTTCCATTGCCATTGGCATGACTCTCGTGCTCTCCATTTTGAGTTCCGTTGCCATTAGCTTGGCTCTCGTCTTCAGCTTGGGTTCCGTTGGTGTCGTTGCCATTGGTGAGTTCACTTGGTACCGACTTGGCTGAGGGCTTCTTTGCAGGCTTTGTCGATCCAACCTCGGAACCCATGTTGGATTTCTTTGCAGTGCTGGGTGCTTGCTGCGATTTCTGCGATGCTACGTCCGCCATGTTGGCGACTCGTTCAAAATAAGAGACTTTGGTGTTTCGAGTCCCAAAGAATGATTTCTGTGGTGTTTATGTATTTCAATTCAACTTCAGCGTATCTCGAGCTTAAAGTAATGACTCGAAATGGTATGGGTATAAGTGGTATGGATTTCCAAAGAGAGTTTCTGCAAGGCTCTGGTTATATGAGGCCTCCATTTCCCCTTCACTCCAACTTGTTCCATGATTTCTGCTGGAATCCTGGACATGAACAGCTACGTCATCTGGGACGCTGCAATGGCTACCAAACTCTGATGAACAACTATTATCCATGAACTGGAGAGACCCTGTTACATCACGACGGAGATGATGGTTGTCGCAGACGTGTGAAGCCATCTTGCCGCTTGTCCCGAAGCGGCAGCCCACAGATGATCAGCAGCCTCGTCGTCGGTAGCGTGATGTGTGGCAAGAAGGCATATACAGGGAAAATATCAGGCTTTGGGAGAGGGAAGACGGGGACGGGATTGATGGAAAGTTCGAATAAGGCATTTCCCGGTGGTGATTGTACGAGCGCGTACTGTACACTCACTGGAAACAACTTGGATAATAGGCGGGGCGGGGCCAAGGCACCAGCCACATCTCGAATCCTTGTACTTAGTTGCCAGGCCAAGCATGGGAATCCGTGCGCTGTCAGAGTGAGATCACGATACTCTACGCCACGAAAACTGGAGGCGGGTTGGAGCTTTTAGCCACACGCACTAGATCCACTAAAGTCCTACTAATGCCACCCCACCATAACTAGTATGAGCGAGAGGCCCCGTCGGTAAATCCTTCCTGTGGCACAAAGCAGGCTGTCTTCGTCCACCTACTCCTACAGTACCAACACCATCGTTCAAGCCTGTACCTCCGTACATGCATGAAGGAAGACGGCACAAACCCGCACCAGTGGCTTGTCATCTACAGTAGCCAACCGCACGCTAAGGCCAACCGCAAACCTACGGAGGCAGTCTTCCTTCCTCCTTCCTCCCTCCTCCCTCCTCCCTCCTCCTTTTTCCTTGGTTGGCACTTCTCTTTCTCTCCCTCCCCTTGTTCTTGATCTCACTTGCAACTTGTGAAACGATGGAGCGGTCTCGTCCCCGGACCCTGTTCTCTCCCAGGTAGCCTGCCTACTCGGAACCCATGAGCGCATTGGAAGTTGCGTGCACCGCATTCTCACGAGAATACCGGTATCTTACCCCGTGCCCTCTCTCGCAGGATGCATACCATAGAAGTGTGGCGTCATACAGTCAACAGCACGGGCGATACGCCTTGATCAACTAGTAAGGTTACGTGCATCTTTGGCCAAGTCCAACTCTCCCTACGCCACACCTTCCTACCCCTCCCCCTCCGTCAATGCTACCTCCCCCACCCCAGTACACTTCCAACAGCTGCCCCATACTCGGAGTACAAGACAGGGAAAGTAAGGCTCCTGTGTCATAGCTCCATGGCATGCATGTTGGTCATCGAATCCCCAAACCTGGAAACTCTTACAACGGTTTGATATTAATTAAGATTAAAACCTTTGATGCTCTTATTTTTTTTCGACTTTCGTCTCTTATTCCTAATCCATCGCATATTCTTTGCCAATCCAATCGCCAACATGTCTACCCCCAAACCTCAAAAAACCCCTCTTAAATCAGCCGACAAGGGCGCATCAACCCCGAAATCAAGCTCAGTCAAAAAGCGCGCGCCTCAAACTCCAACACCTGATTCCAATAGTGTGAAGAAGCCTGCCCCAAAGTCTTCCAGTAAAGATCCTTCTTCGCCATTGGCAAGGAAGACGCCCCGTCCAAAACCAGAAGAACAAGATGAGGCTCCAAAGACCCCTTCAAAACCACCCGGCGAAGCGGGAGATTCTCCAAATCCCAAAAGGATGATCAAGAAGAAGAAGCCTGCCCCTCCAGCTGGTGATCAGCCCGATACCAAGGATGCCCCTCAATCTCAAGATCTTCAAGGCACTCCCGACAAGGTGAAGAAGGAGAGACCGGCACCACCTTCAGCTCCCGGGTCAGAGCAGGTCACCGACAAGGCTGACGAGCCGCCACAAACTCCTCAGAAAGAGGACCCCGCACCACCGGCTCCTGGAAAGGATGAAGTCACCGACAAGGCTGATGAGCCTCAGCAAACTCCCAAGAAGAAAATGCCAGGACAACCTTCAGCGCCAGACTCTCAAGATGCCACCAAGAAAGCGGGCAACCTACCTGAGACTCCAAAGAAGAAGATGATCAAGAAGAAGCCTAAGACTCCTAGTGCAGATCAAGCCACTGGTAAACCTGAGGAGGCTCCGGAGACACCGAAGAAGGTGGACAAGGCAACACCACCAGAAGCAGACGATGTCAAGGAGAAAGCCGAAGATCAGAAACCAACACCACCTGACGCAGATGAAGCTAAGGAGAAGGCTGGAGACCTTCAAGACAAAGCACCCGAAGCAGACGAAGCTAAGGAGAAGGCTGGAGACCTCCAAGACAACGCACCGTCGGCACCCGACACCAAGGATGCCTCCTCCGGAAAAGCGGATGGGGTCCATCAAACTCCAAAAAAGATGATCAAGAAGAAACCAGCACGCCCGCGGCTGATAAGGGTTCTGGTCAGCCCGATCAAGCCAAGGAAACCCCAAAGAAGATTATGAAGAAGAAGAAACCTTCCCCGGCTCCCGGTGCAGAGAAGAATGACTTGCCTGGGAAAGATGATGTTCCAGGCGCAGATAAGCTCCCGGAACAGGATGGTGCTCCATCCAAGGACTCCCCAGATACCGATAAACTTCCTGGGAAAGACAATCAACCATCCAAGGATTCTCCAGACTCGGAGAATCTCCCAGGAAAGGACAGTCTCCCATCGAAAGATGATGTGCCATCCAAAGACACTCCAGATACCGACGGTGTGCCTGGAAAGGAGAATGCTCCCAGTACAGATGATTTGCCAGGTGCCTTTCCAGGTACCGATGATGTCCCTGGTAAAGACAATGTCCAAGACACAGACGGTGTTCCGGAGAAGGATAATCTCCCGGATACGAATGATGTACCTGGTGAAGACAAGCCAGACACAGACAATCTACCTAGCAAGGACAACGTCCCGGACACCGAAAATGCGGAGAAGAACAAACCCGATGCTCCTCAGTCAAAGTTCAAACCATCTGTTCCGAAGGAGGGTCAAGCGCCTCCCAAGAAAATCATGAAGAAGCCTGCACCTGTACCCGAGCCCGAGCCCGAGCATGAGTCGGAGCAGGAATCCGAGCAAGCAGATGATTCAGAGCAGGAGCAGGAGCAAGATTCTGAGCATGAGCTTGAGAAACACCAGGGACAGAGCGAGAGTGAACAAGAGGAAGATGAAGAGGATGAAGATGAGGAAGAGGATGAAGATGAACACCAGGAGAGCGACGGAGAAGAAAATGACGAATCTGTCCACCACGAGCAACAAGATGTCAATGGCGTCGGCCAAGACTCATCCTACCACTCCGATGACCGCAAGGCAGAAAGCGGCAGCGATGAATACGACGAGGACTCCAACGCCTCGGAAGAAGAGGATGAAGAAGAAGATGAAGATGACTCTCCTTCCAACGGTGCTCCATTGGGCAACGCTCAAGACGACGCTGGCGATGCACCAAAGAAAGCTCAAGATGCAGCGAAACAAGCTCCTGAGAAAGGACAGGAGGCTTTGGCTGAGGGAGCCAAGAAAGCACAAGATACTGCCGATGATGCCCAAGACAAAGCCGACGGGGCAAAAGACAAGGCTTCCGACACTGCCGGTGATGCTCAAGAGAAAGCTGGCGAAGCAAAAGACAAAGCCTCCGACACCGCCGGTGATGCTCAAGAGAAAGCCAAAGATACTGCTGGTGATGCTCAAGAGAAAGCCGGCGAAACAAAAGACAAGGCTTCCGACACCGCCGGCGAAGCAAAAGACAAAGCTTCCGACGCTGCATCCGGTGCCGCAGATGGTGCTCAAGACAAAGCCGGCGACGCAAAAGACAAGGCTTCCGGCGCTTTAGAAAATGGAAAGGAACAGGCCGGTGATGCTTTAGGCAAGGCTTCAGAAGCAGCCGAAGATGCTAGTGACAAGGCCAAGTCAGCTGCTGGTGATGCTGGCGACAAGGCTGGAGATGCTGCTGGAGATGCTAGTGACAAGGCCAAGTCAACCGCCGGTGATGCTATGGGCAAGGCTTCAGAAACAGCCGAAGATGCTGGTGACAAGGCAAAGTCGACTGCTGAAGACGCTGGTGACAAGGCAAAGGACTTGGCTAGCAACCTCGTCCCTGGAGAAATCACAGATACTATTCAAGATCCGTCCGAACTTCTCGGAGGCGCAACCGACAAGGCATCAAAATCTACAGAAGACGCCAAAGACAAGGCGCCAAAACCTACCGGCGACGCATCCAAGCAAGTCAATGGCGTCAAAGACAAGGCGGAAGACGCATCCGACAAAGCCTCAGACTCAGCGAAAAACACCGCTGGGAAGACCTCTCCTGCTCAGCCAGAAGAGCAAGAGCAGAATGGTGGTAAGCCGGGAGATGTGAGCATGGATCAGAAAGATGGGCAGATGGTTGTCAAGGCTAATACTGGAGCGGCTGGTATGGGTGGAATTCAAATCACGGTTAACTCGACCAAGGAGGGCATGAGTCTCACGATTAACATTCCGGCCTTTCAACAGCAGTGATGTTTTTCTTTGAGTGGGTATTGTATTATTTGGTGGTTTTAACGGCTGTTTCTTGTATTGTATCACGGTTGGTTTCATTATAGTTAGTCAGTCTATCGGTTTGTTGTAATAGCAGTAATATAATTGAAAAAGTACTTTTATACGATTCTTCACATTCCGAAACTCAGCTTATCTTCCTCATCTACTCAATCGGTCAATATACGACTAAGGACTCCGAACTTGAATAATCTACTTCGTCAAGATGCCGTCGAGGCACATCTCATCTTGACTTGACCATCTGACTTTTGAGCCACACCCAGCACCCAGCGGGGGAGGGTCCATCCACCCGTAGTCTCCGCATACATGCATGCAATGCATAACTTATGATGTAACTCACTCTTCCCCTCACTAACTCACACAACTATACTTCTGACTGTATCGGACGGGAAAACCTGCTGGCAGTCAGCCACTTGTGGCGAATAAATCCCTGTAACGCAGGAACTGAAATCATTTTTAGACCGTTTCTGAAACCAGGAGTGAAGTTACGTATCACCAGCCACGTAATATTAAAGAATTTACAAGTAAATCATGTCATGTGGATGGGATGGATGACGGAATGGGATGGGATGGGATGGGATAGGATGGGATATATGTGTGTGTGTATGGGTGTGGCCTTGATTTGATATGGTATCTGGGTACGGAGTACGCGGAGTAATTAAGTAGTGTGAAGTTACTTTTATGCTTATTTGTAGGTGTAAGTTGATACTTACTAGCAAGATCTTGATTTCCTATCTACCTATCTTAGTCCGATTGATGATCCAAGATACTAGGTCAGGTAAGTCATATCTTATCGTAGCTTGAATAGTAAGTTTATAGCCTGAGGGAAAGATTATTGCAGCATGGTAGTAGATACGCATCATACATACACATACCGTATTATCGAAAACTTACTTTCCTCAAATAATACTTTTTGTTCAATATATTGTGTATACTGTAATATAAAGGTGTTGTGTATTGTATTATTGTATCATGATCAAGACTCTGCTGCTGTGTTTTATACATGGGTTTAAGGGGGATGAGGAGACGTTTTTTGGGTTTCCTGAGGTTAGTTTGCGGTGTATATACCTATACAATTTACCTTATCTTCTAAGGGTTTATTATTCTGATTGTTCATTTGCTTGATTGTTTACTTACTTACTGGTGTCTTGTATAGGATTTAAAGAAACATGTTCAAGAGACATCTCCAGAGCTCAACGTGAGCACGGCTGTCTATCCAAAATATGAGACAAAGGGAGATTTGGCGGGGTGTGTAGAGACTTTTCGGGAATGGTATGTCCTTCTTCGTTTAACTTGCAAGACTTGTTCTGGTGTTTATATCTCGAGTTGAAAGTGGGAATGATGATGTTGATATTTAAGTTCTTAATACAGGTTACAAGATCAAGTCACAGATCTAGAAACAGATGCCGCGACACCGTCAGCTATACTAGATCCCTCGGTTTCGGTGATATTGTGTGCGCATTCTATGGGGTAAGACCATATCACTCTTTTCCCTCTCTTGTAATCACTTCAAGTTAAGTTAACTAACAACCAAATTCACTCATCCAGCGGTCTTGTAGCAGCAGATACCCTCTTCTCAGTCCTCTCCAACCGCCCTACATGCATCTCCCCAGATCCCAGCACCCCGCGCCTCATGTTCCCCCTCATCCAAGGCCTCATCTCCTTCGACACCCCCTACAACGGGCTCGCGCGCAGCATGTTCGCCTACGGCGCCTTCTCCCAGTACCAGAACATCAGCGGCGTGTGGAACATCGTGTCCACGCTCTCAGGGGGCATCGGAATGGGAAGTGTCGGCGCGAGCTCTGCCGCAGCCGGAGGTGCCACTGCCAGAGCCACGGCCACAGCAGCAGGTTCGCAATTAGTAGCAAGTCAAGCAGGCAGCTGGAAGCGCTGGCAAGCCCTCGCATCCCGCACCGGGACCGCAGGCGCCATCATCGCCGGCGGCGTAACGGCCTACATGCACCGCGAGCAGATCGGACAGAGTCTGCGGAAGCTGAACCGCGCGAATATCTCCTCGTCGCTGTCGCGCGATAACCTGTCACAGGGCCTGTCGTATGTTAGTCGCGAGAGTATTGGCGAGGGCTTTACGTGGATGGCGTCGCATCTGAAGTTCGTCGGCGCGCTGATGAAGCAGGAGCAGATGACGACGCGGCTGGAACGGCTGGCGCGGCTGCGGGGTGTCGGGGTCGTGAATCTGTATACGTCGTTGGGAGAGAATGGGTATTGGAGCGGTGGGTATTTTGTGCCGAAACGGACGTTTTGTGCGGTTCCTGCGGAGGTGGATGGGGATAAGAGGAGGCTGTTTGTGGAGGTGCCGAATGTGAAGGCGGAAAATGAGATTGAGGCTCATTGTAGCATGTTTCGACCCGACAAGAACTCTGCGTATGAGGATTTGCTGGGGAAGACGGGCGAGCTGGTAAGGAAGTGGGTGGGTAATGATCCGAGGAAGATGGTTGATGATTATCAGCCGGATGCGAGACAGCGCGCGATGAGCATCACGGAAAGTGAGGTCTTGGATGATGATGGGAAGATGAAGCAGGAGCAGGGGCAGGAGAAGGAATCTGAATCTGCACCTGCATCTGAAGGCACGTTGGTCGCGGAGGATGAGAAGAGTGTTTCTGAGGATGATAAACAGCTTCAAGCCATTCTGGAATGTCAAGATCTTCCGCAGCCCGAAGATGGAGGAATTAGCGACGAGGACTTGAAGCAGGCGCTGGGAGTCCCACTACCTGTGGAAGAGACGATGGATCAGGCTACTGAGGTGCCATTGCCGGTTGATGATTCGGGGTTGAAGAAAGGAAATGGGACGAGTTGGATTCCTGCTATGCCTGCTATGCCTTCTATGCCCGCAATACCTGGATATTGGAAGCGGAAATGAGTATATATATCTTCACTTTGCTTTGCTTCTTTGTTTTTTGCAGTAGATACTCCATATAAAGTTTGTAATCAATCAATAGAACATGTATTTGAAGTCTACCAATATCAACTGCTTGACATAATAGCCAGCTACAATAATTCATATCTACCATTCAGTATAATTCAGTCCGAACCAAACTCCCAAATCCCATCCCACCACATGAACAGTCTCACATAAATATGCCATCCATCTAGCTACTCAACAACCCCTTATCAGCAGCATCCCCAGCACCCTCTCCCACCCCGCCCTTCCCAAACAGGTCACCCACCGCATTTCCCACATTCTCTTGCACCCCGTCCACATCTTTATTCCCAGTGACCTGTGTTTGTTTCAAATTTTCTATCATGAAAACAGTTAGAAATAACGTCCATAGTTTCTATCATAAAGCAAATCGCCGTAACGCTCTTTTGTCAAGATTGGTTAAATGCTCATGACTTGAAGTTTTTATACAGGGCATGGGTTTGGAGGATGGACAAGTATGATGAGATGAGAAGGAAGCACGGAACCTTTGATACCATAAGATGTCCTGTTCTCTCCAAACCAGCTTAGATATGTGTTTTCGACCCATCGCCATCCGGACTCGTAGTATGAGGAGTAGGAGGAGGATTCCTTCTCTTGTGCTTGTCCTTGTCCCTCGGCCATTTTCGATATGATGTGATTGGATTTGTGAGGATATGAAAAGCGATATGTATTTAGGTATAGGCGTAGTTGTATTTGGTTGTGGCTGAAGCAGGTTAAGGAGGGCAGGGAATTTCTTGCTTATATGGAGTACGATGTTGCTTGTCTGGTTTCGGTAGAATGGTGTGGCTTGTGGTTCGTATATTCAAGCTAGTAATCTCATTTTCTTGGAAGTGTCATGTTCTACATATTACTGGTTTAAACTCTGCTTAAACAAGTGACTTTAAGGTGTTCTAGCTGATTTTATATATAGTGCATGTAAAGAAGTCACTGATAAGATTTTTAGTATCGCCTTAAGTGAAAGGCTTTCATTTAGGTTATAGATTGTAAAGATGTGTCCATATTAATATATCCAGTCTATATTATATTTCAAGTCCTCAAGGAAATTTCAATTCGGATTACGCTTTTATAACTTAGAGCTATTGATTTCTTATTGATAGCTATTTATTTCTTTTCTAAGCCATTTAGAAGTAGGACACTCTATACTATCTTCTCCTCTAAATTGATTATAATGCTAAACTGCTAAATATATCCACGTTTTCGTAATAGAACTTACTTGATCGTGATCGAGATCTTACTATGTGGTAGTCACGTGGATGCTAAAACTTGATTCCCGTGTAGGGATTAGAGAATCTAATACTACTCCGGAGTAGTTAAGGATGACGCCCCACTACCATAAGCACACCACACTTACAGCGGGGAAAGCTGGGGCATGTTGCATTATGACGCAGAAAAGCCAGGGCCTCGATTTTGGCAAGGAAACTCCGGCGATAAACCTGTTTCCCGTGCCATCCTTTTTCACTTGCCTTGCCTTCTCCTGAGAAGGATCCACAGTCTATCGTCATCGTTCACCAACGATTGATAAATACTGATGGACTCGTAGCAAGAAATAGATTTAGTTTCTCGTAATACATATCAAAATTCTTGCACATACATACTTCTGTATTATTAGCAATTAAGCGCAAACATCCTCACGATTCTCCGTTTCCTGTGAAATCAAACACTTCAAGACTTTTCATATACAACATGTCTGACGGGTAAGCAACTTCACTCCACCAAATCCCACTTCTGGAAACTAACCTACCTTAGAGAAAAGCAAAGAAACAATGTGGAGGAGGAGGAAGGGGAAGAGTACGAGTACGGATCAGAGTCGGAACAAGAACAACCCGAAAAGCAACCACAACAAGGCCAACGCACGATGCAGCGCGCGCCCCAACAACAACAACAGAACTTCAACCCACAACAGCAGCAGCAGCAAAACCAGCAAATGGTACCGCAGCAGCAGCAACAACAAGACCAACGAGTCACGGGCAACATGGGCGGTCGCACCGGTGCCATCAGAGAGTCCCGCATCAAGGACCGACCGCAGCCCAAGGAGCAGCGGGAGAGCAGTTTGAAGATCAAGATCGAGCTGGATCTTGAAGTCGAGGTAGATCTCTATGCCAGGGTGAAGGGAGATGTGACGATTGGTCTCATGTAATAATACGTTTTGCTTTCTCTGTAGGTCGATCTTTATGCACGCGTCAAGGGAGACATTACTATTGGGTTACTGTAGGCAGTAAGTTGGGATCCGTCCTGAGGACAGACTTTAGTAATGCGGGATTAGAAGATAGGATGTTTGATTTAATGGTTGCGCGGATTGGGTTTGGGGGAGTTATTTCAAATCTTATACTTCGTTCTTTCGAAATACCTAGATACGAAGCGAATCAATGTATTAATATTCTGCGCATCTTAAGTTGCGTACCTTCATTCAAGTTCGCACTGAGTGACTAAAATGAAGTGAAGCAAGTATGACAAAGCTGCAGTCCAAAGCTCTATTTACGAAATACTGCGGGTGCACATATGCCGCGAAAACAGGGGGGGCGTCAAACAGCCTCGCTAATTCGTTCGCTTAAAAGGGGCTAAAAAGGGGCGTAAGCGAAGGCTGGACGATGCATGAAGTGGTGTGTAGATAATCTCTTAGCGCTGCGCTTCTCTCTTTGATATAGCCACGCCACGATCAAGTCCTTCTTCTGTATCCAGACCCGTATATGCACCATCACTAATAAATTACTACTATACATCGTGCGAGTACAAAGCCTTTGTATCACTAATTGTTATGAAGGGGAGCAGTACCAGTATAGTATTCTCGTGCCACGACATAGACGCACCGCAAGATGAAAGGACACACGCCGATTTATCCTAGCACTAGATTGATCGATCACCCGGCCGCGTATCCGCCTGCACAACACAACTGCCAAGTAGTTGCCAAGGTGGATCAGGAAGGGGAGGAACTCGGAAGCCTCGAGAAAGAGAGGGCGCTTTCATGCATGAATTTGACACTAAGCACTATGCTTTGTTTTTACTTCCCCACACCATGGGAAGGGGAGGCGCAAGCCAAGTGTGCGTATCCGTAGCTAAATCAAGCGATCGCGAATGCGTACTCTTCTATAATAAATACTATAATAGTGGCATTAGTAATAGAATTAGATAGATCTGTTACGCAGCCTTGAAGCTCATAAGAGTTTTGACTTCGTACGACTTTGCAAGATAGAGTTGATTAATATGAGCATAGAAAGACTATAGAAAGAAGGAAAACGTCTAGTTTGGACCTGAAACATTGATTATACTTCGGTAAACCAATTCCGAGCGTTAACTTAAAAGGACAGGGTCTTTTAGTAGGTAGGTGGAGATTGTACGGACTGTGCTACGGAAGACTAAGCCAGGCTAGGCTCTCAGCCCTAACTAACTTTACATGGTATAGATCTTGTTTTTGTCCTATCTATACCTGAGCTAGAGCGCGGAAGGCAAGATTTCCCTTGCGACGAAAGCTGTTTTTTGATACATTTCGTTTTCATAGCTGTAACCTTTCAGCGCTTGGATTTATTATTCATACTAAGTAATAGTATAACTTTTCTTTTTACTTCTAGGATTTTAGGATAATAGAAACGGAAAAGCAACCAGGTGTTTTCCGATTTGGTATATAGTACGGAAGGCTTGCAAGTAAGCTAGCCCCCCCTGCATATTATTGTTACATGTAAAAGTTTTCGCGAGTCCGCGCGACTTCCCTTTAACATCACAATCCTAAATCAAGCATCAAGAACTAGAACAAAAATCTAGATCTGGACGAGGGAAGATGGAAGGCGAAAGAGAAGTAATAGTAACGGGACGTTTCGTCTCAAGTTACGTCACAGAGAGCAAGTGGATGCCACACCTGGCGGGGGTGCCGGGTGGGTTTCTCGCACTGTCCCCACCCGCTGAGAGGGACCCTGGGACGATCAGACATACCCTTGCCACAGTTTGATCAGGGCGCGTCGATCTAGTAAATGACTATACAGCGACACTAGTATGTAGGTAAACCTTGATGTGATGTGATGTTTGTTGTTGTCTGTCTGTCTTTCACACTTCAGCGCGTTGCCTCAACACCGTCGCATAACTATCTTCAGCGAAAATGGCTACAGAAACCCCTCCTCCGGAAGCCATCGCACCACTTGGTTTAAACGATTACGCAGGAGAAGCAGCCGTCGAATCACCTGCTGTGAACAACGGCCACCAAGAATCATTCCCCGCTAATACCTCGACGCTGCCGACCGATTATTCCGATGTCCCATCGAACAACTCCGAGGATTCTGGGAAGCAGAAACAAAAACAGCGACGGAAATACCAGCGGGGCGGTAGGAAGAAAGGGCTGCAA
This sequence comes from Lachnellula occidentalis, assembly GCA_007821535.1. Lineage (NCBI taxonomy): Eukaryota > Fungi > Ascomycota > Leotiomycetes > Helotiales > Lachnaceae > Lachnellula > Lachnellula occidentalis. Next base: position 17,264 of record QGMI01000543.1, read on the forward strand.
TCGGTCTCGGAATCGAATTTACCAGATGAAGGAGAAGTAGAAGCAGATGGCGTCGAACAACCGCGGGTAAAATCATCTCGCAGAACAAGCGGCAAGACGAAATTGAAACACCGCGATTCGGGTTCGCGACCTGCTTTTGATACGGGTATAAAAGCTTTCAACTTGAAAAGAGCCGAATCGTCGGGTGGCAGACCTTTCGGGATGTCGGTTGAGGATCCGAGGTCGAAGAGCAAGGCGAAGCCGAAATTGAAGCATAAAGCCAAATCGACGAGAAGGAAGCAGAAGCAACAGAAGGAGGAAGAGGAGGAAGAAGAGGAGAGAAAGGAGAATTGGGAGAGTCAAACAAGCAGTGAGGAGAGTGAGAGCGAAAGCGAAAGTGAAAGTGAGGAAGAGAAAGATGGAAATGGAAAGGGCAAGGGAAAGAAGAAGAATAAGAAGGAAAAGGAAAAGAAGGAGGAGCCGAAGAAGCCACTATCCATCAGATTTGATCTTAATATCGAGCTGGAGATATTCTTAAAGGCGAAGATCAAGGGTGATATTACTGTTACGTTTCTGTAAGTGTTATCTTTGCATTCCGTGACTCCATTTTGGTGTTGTAGTACTAATACCATGCACAGACAATAATTCCAAACCATGAACAGCTTAATATACATATATGCATGGAGGGTATCGGGGCAGTTGATGCCAGGTTTGGCGGTTTCCAGTGCGATTTTTGTCAACGCAAAAGTCATTGTGAGTGAAGACACTAAGATGAGGCCGGTATATTGGAGGAATCCGAGCTAGTGGTCGAGAAGTATGGAGTAATATTGGCGAGGCAAGACATATCATTTCTAAGAAGGAGGAAACCTTTAGAGATTTAAACTTTTCAACTCCATAACTCCATTTCATGCACAACCACAAGCTCTCAAACCAAGATATTGTATACCTGCCAAGAAATGAGACCAAAATCCCCGTATCGTAACCAACCTTGATGCCATACCGTACCGGTGCAGTAGTCTCAACTCTACTTCTACTCTACAAGCGCCTCAAGGCTTAAAGATCCTGGAATTAATTTCTATTCAAAACTCCCATCTCCATAAAAGTGACGCCACAGATGTGGCGATTTTCTTCCTCCAAGCTTAAGCTTCGAGCTGTTCGTCACGCCCGCCCCCCTCACCGAGCACTAGTAGATTTAGATTCAACTACCATCCGCGTCGACTTGCACTTACGCTTATTATCTGCCGATCTTTTTGTATACTGTACAAAATGCTACTTGTTCTATACTCTCATCGTCCAGGATCTCATGTTCGCAATCACGGTATAACAGGTTTCTAGATGTACTATACGTACTGTAGGTATATGGAGATACAAGTGATGTATGCCATGTTATGCTTGCCGCCATGTACGCAATCCTTTCGGGCTGAGACGATTAGCGAATCCCATCGTATACCACCCCACCACACGAGCCTGGAGGAAAGACGATCATGACAAGCATGTGGCTGGGGTAGTGTAGGTAGCCTTATGGGAGAAGGAAGGAATATGCATGAGATGGGGGATGGGAAAGAGGAGTGCTATGCAGAACACGGGTCTAATGACGTTATGTCTGATCAAGTACGAGTAGTTGGAATTCATCACGGATCTGTACTCCGTAAGAAAAGGTCAGTGTATTTATATACCACAAACCCAATTGTCTCTATCCGCCCTTCTAAACTACAATACCTCATATAAACACCTCAATTCATACACTGAAACTGAAGTCCCCTCGAAATCAAACTCTCATCAAACCCACACAAACCTTCACACAAACAAAATCCACAATGTCCGGCCTCCTCGGAAACGTCACCAACAGCGCCGACCAAGCCCTCACCGGCGGCGACGAGCAAAAAGGCCAAGGCGGGCTTTTGGGCGGCGTGGGAAAGACCGTTGGTAACACTGTAGACGGTGCGGGCAATGCTGTAGGGAAGACGACGGAGGGTGTTGGAAACGCGGCGGGCCAGACGACTGAGGGCGTGGGAAAGACTGCTGGGGGCGCGACGGAGGGAGTGGGGGGCCTGTTGGGAGGTGGGAAGAAGTGAGGAAGATATGTTCGGGGTCTGTATTGGGTGGTGAATGATGTGTGGGATTTCTGTGTATTGATTAATTGAGACTGGGAAAGGGAATGGGGCATTGGGGGAATAGGATGTATATCAATTTGTTGCATAATGTGACATTATCTTTCTACATGAATTTTACTGAGGTGATGGTTGTATAACACCCCGATTCTAATCCTATAACTGCCTCAAGATTGAGATGAGAATATAGAACTCCAGAAGATTTTGCTCACATGGATCTTCCCTCCTTTTCACCGTTTACTTTACTGCCAGTTGCATCTCATACAGCTCTGCAAGGGCGTAAAATAGTAAGAACCAAGGATCGGAGGTATTTCTTGTCTCTGAGTGTTGAATTGCTTGACCGCAATGCGTAGATCTCCCCAGCATCCTAAAGTGTTGAAGAGGTAGCAAGTTGACAGCATATTCATCGAACGCCCTCCAACTTGACGCTTACACTCTTCCTCAAAAACCGTCGTAGCCACGTAATCCTGTTCACGCAGGTCATCTCTCACGACTCTCAAGTACGCACGGCACGCCTCCTGATCTCTGACTACCTTACCCTCTAGACCGCGCTATGAAGATCAGTATCGTTCTCTCCCCACGAGGCTCTCAAGACTCACAAACAGATTATTCACCTCAACGAAACAAACAAAGAACAAAACAAACAAACATACGCATAATATTCAGTCCTATCTCTCCTACCCCAAGTCTTCAATCCCAGAAAAGCGCTCAATTAGCTTGACTTCGACCAACTCCTCAACATACGCTTCGAACCCGCCCAAGACTTCATTCACTCCGTTCATCCCAGCCGCGGTCCGTCACACAACTCGCTGATCCACGACTCAGCCGCTCGCGGCGTATACAGCGGTATCGATCTCTGCACCAGATCAAAACATTCCGAGACAAGTCGCACTGCACTGCTCCGACTAGCAGTCTCCGCGATGAATGAGCGTCCATAAGCTACTATATCACACAGTAGCGTCCATCCATCCACGCATCAGGTCCCAGAATCAATGAGCGCGATCGAAGCTCAGGAACGCCTGCCTGTCTGCCCGTGCAAATCCTGACAACTGATAGGGCTGGCCTTGAGAAGGCCTCTCTGCCGTACAGTACTGTAGCCACCACAGCACAGAACTATACTACCGGCCATGAAAGGCGCTGCGGCGTCGAAAGGGGCGTTGTTGAGCTCCGCATCTGGGCGCCCGGGTAAAGTGTATTAATTTCATTCATACCCAAAACAGACATATTCTCAGAAGCGTGTCCGAGAAGGCAGGCATTGACACCGAGTGCTAGCTTATACTATAACGCCGCTGTCCTCGACTCGACATGATTCGCAGACGCAGAACAGACACGGCTTACGATTGCGATGGTTGCGATTGCGAGGCTTGTCTGGATTCTAGAAATTGGTTGATGAGGATGCGAGGATATCTTGCAAAATCGCTGTTTGTCAGAGCGGAATGCGTCAACCATACCATAACACAGCCAGAGAAAGTCAATCCAATCCCATCCCTGACGCTCATTTATCAGGAAGCGCTCCATTCGAACTTGTTAATTGAAGCATGTTGCTAATAGCCGCATCGCCGATATCAAGCAATTAGAAAGAATCCTTAATAAGGTTATGTATATTGTACGCGGAATCATACCTTCGTTCATTGCTCATCCTTCTCCCTTTCTTCCTCATGCTTGGCATCGTGCGCAAGGAAAAGGATACTTACCGCGTTCTCTAGGAGTCATTATATCTCTCACAAAATAGATACATGAAATCACAAGAACCGAACCAAAACACGACACGACACACCACGAACTTGCGAGACAAACAGCCAGCAGGTGCATTTGCCTTGTACCAGCCCAGGACGAGTCGCTGGTAAGAGGCAGGCAGATCCATGAAAGGCTTAACTCCAGGAGCTAGCTGTGAGCGTTTGGATCTGGAAAGTATGTCGAGCATGATGGGTGGAGAGAAAGCAACTGCCTATACTATACATAGACATTGGAGATATTGGAGATATGATAAATTGATGACACGTGTGATAAAGTGGTGGATCGAATGCATCGAGACAGAGCTTATTCTACTACAAATATATTCTGGACAAAGCGATGTGAATGGTAGAAGCAGAGCCGTTATGGAAAATGCAAGGCAACGGTAAAAGGAATGGGTAACGCACCTTTACTGCTGCGCTTTTACGTTCTTGCATTCCCAAAACTGTCAAATCGACGCGGCGCTTGCCAACAACAATCGAAGACTATCGTACAGACAAAGCAAAGAGATCGATGGAAAGTTGCAAGTGTGAACATTAGACCTGCGTTCCTCGCCTCAACTTTTGTAACAATTGCATACAACCAAATACCGAGACACCATGCCAATACCACCATCCGACCTCCAAGTTGGTCTTTCCAGGACGCCACGCTTTAAGTATACAACCAACTCCTATGTGAACACACCAGCCTCTAAGGCTCCATATGCGACCATTCTGGAATGGCCTTGATCTGCTGCCACATGAACTTTTCCAACTTATTTGCACTCTTTGCATACGGAGTCGTCTCATTGTTGTACTTTCTACAATTATCAAAAATCTTCTTCGCATCTTTGACAAAATCGTCAGGCGTGAGATAATGGTCTTTCTCAAGTCTCTGTTCCATGGTGGCGAGATCCATTGGGTCAGTGATGACTTCGTAGTAATCGGCCACATCATCTCTACTGACGGGATTCAAAAATGGCCAAGACGAGGCGTGATTCTGCATGTCATTCAAAAGATGTAAAAGTTGGTTGTAGTTTGGTCCATGCCGAGGTTGACGGGCCAGCTCGTCCATATCAGGGGACCAACCAGAAGCTCGAATCGCATCAATAGACATGGGATCTATTTTACAGACCCCATTCTTCCATTCCTTGGGAGGCTGGTGGACTTGGTGACTTTTGCTGAAAGCGCGGATCTTTGCATGGACTGCCTCCTTTTGCTTCAACATCATACGGTCCATTTGGAGGTAGCGTACTTTGGGTAGCATGGTGCACTGCATGATTGTTCCTCCTTCGTAGTCCTTGATGTATCCCATCCACTTTGATTTCTCGAGGGTAATCTCTTTTGTAAATCCTTGTTTCTTGAAGTAACCAATGGCATAATTATCTGCATAAGTGAGGAAATGCATCACGTCCGAAGTAGCTTTGACGTAATCTTTCAAGTGGGACATTAGATGAGCTCCGTACCCTTTCACCTGCTGATCGGAGGAAATGGCACAAAACACAATCTCGGCGAATTGGCGTCCTTTGAAGGGGCGGTACGTAATACCTCCAACGACCTCTAGAGGATGCTTGACAATCGCCATGGATAAATGTGTACGATCGTAAACAAGTCGGGCTATGTAGTCCTTGGGCATCTTGGGAAGTTGTTTTTGGAAGATGCATTTGAGGCCAGTAAGAATAATCAGACTTCGCGCTTGTTATCGTTATTCACGACTCGGAATTCGATTCCTCCATTTCGTTCTTCGAGAACTGCAGGCTTTGAAAGGTCAGAGACTATATTATTTGGCAACAGTTTACGTACCTTTTCTGGGAAGCTGATTGGCTCTGGGGCCTGCGTGACGTTTGTTATGGGTTCTGGTGTATGGCTGTGGGAGCTCTTGAGTCTTTTGTTACCGGATGGAGTGCTGGGTTGCTCGTCTGCCTTCCGTTTGGACACTAGCAATTTGTCAGTAGGTGCAAGGGTGATGTTGCATCGCGACATACCATTATCCTTTATTGGACCCATACTTTCTTCAGTGCTATCAGAGCGCCGCTCTATTTTCTTCCCTTTAGGATCTCTGTCGTAGGGCAGCCTTTTGTCAGATCCCCTTGTCGGAGTCGCAGCCTCGCCTGAGGCTGAATTTTGGTGATTGGCGGAGGAGGCAAGGGAAACTTCTGCGGGTTCAGTGGATAGATCCCCGTTGTGACTATTGCTCTTGGATTTCGTGCGCGAGGAACTGGATTCCCCGGTGACTTCGCTGGCCTTGGATGTCCAGGCTGAGGGGGTGTTATCGGCTTCTGCAGATGCAGTGGAACTATTCTCGTTGTAATTCAGACGTCCCCTTGTCCGTCGTGGCGATGATGTAGAAGGTTCCCAGGCCCGGCCAAGGGTATGCTGGAGTTCCTTGGGGGTTGCTTGAGAAGCCATGTTAGCAAATGCTGGCTATCTATTTAAGGTGGGGAAATAATAGTGGTGAAGAGTGATTGATTGTGGGCATCTGCTGGCAGTGCTGGCAGGAAACTTACCTAGGTAGAGAGAAAGTCTACAATTGAACCTACTTCAGTCTGCAATTTTTCTTCTGTCCTCTGCCCTTGCCGTGGGTTGTCAAGTATGGGCGTTTGGTGGTGATGGAGGTTTGAGGTCGGTCGTGCTTCCCCTTCCATGTACGTGAAATGGTGCAGAGAGTGTGCTAGGCGGCGCGGAATTGGTCATATCTCCCCGCTTCTAGCTTAGTGGGTGGGAAGCTTGGCGCTTGGTTTGCTTGAGCTCGGAAGATCTTTTCGCCGCGGCCGACGCTAAGCCTTGTTCGGTGATGCCAGATCGTTTGCGCGTCTTCTGGCAGCTACGAACAGAGGAATGAAAGAATCCGAGCTGCTTCAAAACTCCAAACGACAAACACCACCTGCGCCTGGACATTCACGAAGCTTATTTCGGCACAAAGAATCAACGCACACATCCCGCCCCGTCGAATTCTACCCCCCCCAGCAAAAACAAACCCACGCTTATGGAGTCATCACTGCATCAGGTCTGGGAGAGCGCCGTCGGCAGTCCTTTTGTACCAACCGTTGGGAAGGGCAGCCAATTCTTCCTGGGGTTTACTCTCTTGACAATTGGTTTTCTTCTCACTGGATTATTCGGTCTGAGTGAGTAGGACATAGCTCCGAAAGTGCCATTGCTAACGAATTACAAGACCGTTCCGTGGTAAACATACCGATTATTGGCATTCCGGCCTCAGCAGCCTTTGCGTATGTAACATCTACGAAGCATGTTTCCAGAGTCTCTCAGACTTGCTAATAACTCACAGATTTGGTGCAGTCTACATGATCTGTGCGGTTGGCGTTTATGTATAACAAGCCCCTCGATTATCTATCCAGCGACGAATTTCCTACCACCGCGTCAATTGTACAATAGTTGGAGCATAAAAGCAAACGAGGTCAAAATATAGAATACCCAGTGATTTATCTGCATCCACTCTCCAAATTCGAACCATACATATATCCAGCAAACGAGATGTCTGCAATCGTCGAGGCAGAGAATGGCCCTCCCATTTTCAAAGCCGTATCAAGTTCTGCTAGACAGCTATTTCAATTACTCAACTGCATTCGTTTCGCAACCAAAGCACAAGTCCAAATCAGCAATGAAGGGTTGAGATTTGCAGTCGAGGAATCTAGGGTCATGCAAGGTTAGTTTCTTTGCCCTCCCTATGATTCCCGTAGTAACTCTTTCTCAGGCACTGTATTCATTGAAAAGGCTCTCTTTACCACATTCAATTGCAATCTTCCTGAAATTGATCCATCTGACGATGAGTCCATCGCCCCCGATCTCCCGAGTTTTCAAATCTCTCTTTCCGCCCTCCTTGAAACTCTCCAGATATTCGGTGCTGCAGATGCTAGCAATGCGCGGACCTCCAAACCTGACAATGATGGTGGATATGGCAGTAATATTCGCCAAGGCCGTCCAAACGCTTTCAGCAATCAAGCTCTTGGCATGACAGGCGTATGTCGTCTCTCATACGCTGGCATTGGTTCACCGTTCAGCATCATTCTTGAAGAATCAGGGGTGACTACGACCTGCAATCTAAATACCTACGAGCCAGAAAATCCGGAAGATATCCCATTTCAACGAGATGCTATGCAAGTGAAGATCATCATGCAAGCTCGTTGGCTCTTCGATGCTGTTACAGAACTTTCATCTACCACTCCAAGTCGCCTAGACATCAATGCCTATCCCGAAGCACCATACCTCAGCTTGTCAGCATCAGGACACCTGGGTAGTGCGGCTGTGGAATTCTCCAAAGGCAGGGAGTTACTGGAGACGTTCACCGTTGCTGAGAAGTGGACTCAGAGCTACAAGTTCGAGATGATCAAAGCAGCAGCTGAAGCGATGAGATTGGCCAGTAAGGTCAGCGTTCGTGGTGACGAGCAGGGTGTTTTGAGTTTGCAATTCATGGTTGAGGTAGAAGGGGGTGGTGTCAGTTTTATTGATTTCAGATTTGTTCCTTTTCTTCGAGAAGGAGACGAGGATGAGGATTCACAGAACGAGGAAGATGAGTATGAGGATGAAGAACATTGAGTTAGTCACTCCATATTGCTTTTCGGTCAGCATAGCGGAATTTACGTCTCTCACGTTAGCTTTTGTGACCCCGAGGCTTCGGGCGGATCAGTCATCACCCCCACTCTTCATCTCGTATATGTAGCCTTGCTATTAGCCTTGTACCACGCTTACAATGATTGTCGACCTTCCTTCTTTGCTCGCCGAATCCATCTTTGCTCGCCGCGACTATTAGTATACCTACCTGTCGCTCTCTGAGTCTCAGCCTTGTACTTGAACAATTAACATCTCAACCCGATTGCCCCAATTTCATCCCTTCTGTTGTCTGACAATTCAATCCAACAAAGCAAGCAGCATCCACAATCATGACACTTACACAAACAGAGCTCTCTCGTACTTGACCCTTTTCCTGATCCCTCTCTGAATTTGCTAAGTCGAGACTCCTGAAGAGCGTTTCATCTTCTCAGCTCCTGCTCTTCAGAGGGGCTTTTTTGGTTCAAGATACTAAAAATGTATAGTCATCGACGCAGCAGTCACCTGCATTGACACCGTCCCCCGCTACA
>QGMI01000544.1:0-26057 GCA_007821535.1 Lachnellula occidentalis
AAGATGGCTTGGTTGTGGAGAGGATTGGGAGAGGAATGCAGATGGGGCTGAGAGAGCGTGGGTTGAGGATAGAGGGATAGAGGATGTTACAGAGAGGAAAAGGTGGTTGGTTGTAGCTGTGCTCAAGAAAGCTACTGGATGAAGGTTTGATGAGATGGTGATTTGATTACGAATGATGGGAAGACCAGTCGCAGCGACAATAACTTGGGAGAAAATAACAAAGATATGGTCAGCTACGGAGGTGAGCTCGAGTCGATTCTATGTTCTATGCTCGTTGGCAAGGAAGCTAACAAAAGCTAGCTATGACCAATGCTTTTTATAAGTACAAGTATGATACTTTGATCCGAAAGATGAGTCGGGTAGTCTCTTGCTTAGTCGCAGAGTAGTACGAGCCCATTATGCTAAGACCTCTCTTCAATGCGGACGATGATTTTGACGTCGCCATCCATCCATTCCTCCTCATCCACACTCGTAGTGACCTCTCTCCAAGCATCTTCATCCCCAATATCTACGGGGCCGAAAGGACCTAGAACGCGGATACTCTTCATCTTTTTGCTCGTATCTTCTAACAAGTTGTGAATGTGCTGAACCAAACTGGAGAATCCTGGGCAGGTGATCGGATTCAAAGTAAGCCTCGGCTTAAAGCGACTATGATTCTCAACGATGTTGACGTGATACTTGACAGCAGAGTCCTCAGCATCTTCGTGGAGCTCAGGGACATTCTGTACATCTCGCGGGCTTTCGACGAGTTCTGCTGGAAGATGTGGAGCAACATTGAGATGATAATCATCCATTGGATCGACATCAGGGTACGGAGAGAGCGATGCGGGCTTAGCTGGGCCGTCGCTAGAATCTCTCGTGGGTCTGGCTTTCTCCTTGACTCTTTCAGCTTCACGCTTGTCAGTAGCGTAACGGCGTTGCCTCTCATTTGTTACCATGCGGCGTAACAGAGGCGTGATCAGGGTCGTAATTCTAATTATGATTAGCAAAGTCTCGATCCCCTTCTGAATATAGTCATTGATCTTTGCAACTAACTCCGAATCTGGTCTTTTTATGACCTCAATGAGCGTCACACTAGCCCACTATCCCAAGGAAAAAAACGGATTGAAATATAGCTCTTACCTTTTATCTGATTGCGGCCACCTTAAGGTCTTTTTTTCTGGCTCTGTAGCCCCTTTGCCCCATAGACGTTCGCCCCAATTATCTTCCAAAAAGGCGTTCACACAAGAAAAGAGTTTCAGCTTGACCATATCGGTGTCGCCTCTCTCTTTGCTTCCCACAGTCTCATAGCGATCAGGGTGATCTGGGTCGAGCATGAAATCCTTGGCTGCAGCTTGTAGCTGGAGGAATTCCTCGGCAGTGATCTGGAGAGAGACAAACAGGCTTGCCATTGGAGGTCCTACAAAATGATTTAGCTTCAATCGACTAGTCATTCATAGAATTAAACCTACGTGCATACTTCCTCGACTTCTCGGAAGGACGTCGGAACAGAGCAGCAGCTGAATGAACACCCATAGATCTTGGATTAAGACCAGAGATGCGCCCATATCTAGGATCTGTTTCGTCATAATCACCCTGCTCGTAGGTCTCGGTACCCCAAATCTCTTGCTCCTTTGCTTGCCGCGCTTCATACTCTGCTTCGAATACCCTCTGCCTTTTTCCTGGTTTCTTAGACACTTCCTTAGGTCCTTCTGCTCGCTTGCGCTTTGGAGATTGATGCTCGCCTTGGGATGGAGGATTGGGGGAGCCAGCGGCATTATCTGACAGAACTGGTTGCTGGTCGAATACATCTTCTTGAGCTTCTTGACCTCCGGCTGTTGCGGCAGCTTCCAAAAGTGTCTCGAAACTATTGCCTTCATTCGGATTGGCCGGCGCAATTGTTTCGTGGGTGTTTTGCGGCTCAAAGTTTGCGAGACTTTCTAGCAAGGCCGCAGAATCCATCCCGTCAAAGTCAATAACTGTTACAGGGTTAGAATGGGCTACTTGTATAGGCAGTGGACAATACCATTTTGCTGTCCATTGGATCCGGCATTGGCAAAGCGGTAGCCATCGACATTGGTCTCGTCGACAGTCCCATTCGTGGCAAGATTACGAAAAGCGAGATCTTGGTTTTGGTCTTGTTCTTGGATGAAATTGGAAGAGAGAGAGGGGTCCAGATTGGCCATCTTGGATTCTGGATGTTGATGGAGGGGTAATTGTTGCGTTTTGAAGTCTTAGCAAACTGCTTTGCTTGGTGAACAAAATAAAATGGAGATCGATCTTCGTGCAGGGGTAGGGGTAGGGTAGGGTAGGGTAGGGTAGGTAGGGGTGTGCTCTTAGATAAGGATAAGGTATCCAAGGTCCGGGAATATCAATACTGGGGGTGCATCTATCTAGGACCACTGCGGGAAGACGGGACGGATCAGATCACCCCAAACACTCTCATACTTCACTCGAGACCTCACGTTCTTGGATAACACCCATAGCTGTATTTGATGGGAAGCTCAACTCTGCTGCAATCAACATGATAGCGAACCCGTCGGCGCTTGGATCAGAGGCTTTCTCTCTGATCGCATTGCTAGTCATCTCACTCGCAGTCCTCCTTCTCTTGCGCCATTTCCTTCCTCTGCGCACCACGCCGGCATACCTCACCGTGCCGATATTCTTTGCACTGGGGATACCTGCAAGTATTATATTACTTGTTCCAATAGATCTTGCATCTAGCTCCCGAGGCGATGATGCTAGTAGAGGAATCTGGCTACCGGATCGAGTCTTGTTGGTAGCATGGCGCATAAGCTACTGGCTCACATTTGGCTTGACTTGGTACGAGTATCTCTTGGAACGATTGCATAGTAGCATGCTGACTTTGATATAGGTTTATCCTCCCTATCCTTGAAGAATATGCCGATGCTGGGTACCGAGATCCGAAGGGGAGGTTGTTGTACTCTTTGCGCGCACGCCAAGTACCAGGGAGCCTTGTTTGGATCTGGCTTGTTGGGGATGATTTACTTCTTCATATCAGCGGGCGTGAGACCAGCCTCGTTGAAAGGCTTGGTTATGGCTTTAGGATACTGTTGGGGTTTAATACTGGGCATTTATCTGATGGGCCATGGACTTGTCGCAATACCAAGACGGCTATTCAGGAACGCCAGTATCAGTGGAAGATTAAAGCGCATCCAAACCGAAGCAGCAAAAGTACATGAAAAGATGGAAGAGGCGATTCAGAACCTTGAGGACCTTGAAGCCCAAGTTGCACAATTGTCGCAAAGAAAGACTGGGTCTGCGAAGGACTTTAAGGATTGGATAGAGGAACTGGCAGACGAATCACACCTGCCAGAATCTCGTCCCCGTACTTTATCACGGCGCTTGTCAGCTCCACAAGTAAATGTTCCAAATGTCATCACTGAGCGGTATCTGGCGGATCTGAGCAGGCAGTTGGATAGGGCTCGCCATACACGAGCGAGATACCTGGATGAATGGGACCGTATATTACAAGATTCTGTGAATACCCAAGCTATTTTGGACTCCGCTGGATCGAAACGTATCGAGATTGGTCAAGCATCACCCAATGCCTCGATACTTGACCGTCTTACTATCCTTACCCCTTTTACTCGATATCTCTACAGATATCACTTCATCCCATATCTGAGGATGTTTTTTGGCTTCTTCTTCTCACTCGCCTCATTCTGCATCATCTGGTCTGAGGTTACGAAACCTATCAATCAATACTTCTCCATAATCTCCGTCACGGTTGTTCACCATGCCGAGGGACAGCAAGGGCGAATTGGATTTGCTGGACAGGTCATTGCGGCGTGCTGGATATTGTACATGTGCGCTGCAGCCCTCATATCCCTTACAGAGGTCAAAGTTTGGAGGGGCAGAGCACTTGTGAGAAGGAATACCCATGGCGAAAGTGCCATGTGGTATGCCATGCAAGTAGCCAAGCTTACAGTGCCTCTCTCGTTCAATTTCTTGACATTTATATCACCGGAAAGCCTGTATAAGGAGACTACCTTCTTCAAATTCCTTGGGCAATACATAACCTTGACACCCCTCGGAACTTGGTTCGACTGGCTATTCCCAATGTTTATTTTGGTTCCTGTCTGCGCCACGCTTTTCAATCTTTATAGCAAGGTAGCAAGCTGTGCTGGGTATGGCAACGTGATTGAAGATGAAGATGAGGATAATGAGAATGGGTATGGTACCGGGTCATGGCGTGAGGGTAGAGACTTGATAGAACGAGAACTGCAAGGCGCCTCCTCACTGGGCCGACTCGAGCATGCTACAGATCGACGTTCTCACGTTCCCAACAACCCGAATAATCGGACTGCACCAGCATTGACAGTTCCGCCAGCCGAGAGACATCGAGCTCTAGGCCAAGCATCAGCATCGAGACCTAGCGCAGACCCCCAACAACAGGCCTCCACAGCTCCAGAAGATGAGAACTTTTTCGAGGCATTTGGCCACCGAGTGCGAAATACCGTCGATACACTTGATATGCCAAAATGGATGCAGAATATGAAACGACCGAAATGGATGGGAGGGGATGATGACGGTGATGGTGGTGGCGGTGGTGATGATGATGCAGGCCCAAGTCGTAATGGCAGCTGGTTTGGTCGACAGGATGGCCGAGTACGATTATAGTACTGTAATTGTGCCAGGTCAGTACGGGGTTCGAAGCATAGCGGCAGGAGTTTGTAGAGATAGACTGGGCTTATACCGCGTATACACAGCTTCGATTTCTTGTTGGATACTTAAACTAATGCATATAATATTCAATACCGACATCTAGATTAACCCCTGATCAGGAATCTTACTGCCACAGCTCTCATGTCTCATTCACCGTGTCTTGTCTCTGTCTCAAGCCGAGTACTGCCATATCGTACGGTATGTCTCTGCCTCAATTCTTGACGCACGGAAAGGCCGAAAGCCTCAATACCGTACAACTTACCAATCAAAAGCACCACATCGTACAGGCATTACAGCACTGTAGAGCCCCACCCCACACCCACCTTTCCCGTCCACGGCCCGGAAAATTGAACGCTTCCGCAGGTGCCAATGTTTTTAACCTTACTTGCCAAGGTGCATTGCAGGAGCTCCAGACCGAGTACAGTAAGGTGGAGGAGATGATTGACCGCGGTAAGTTTGGTGGGTTCCTTATTTTTTTTCTGCTTCTTATGTTCTTTTCCTATTATTTATTATTGTTACTATTACATGATTTTTGATACTTGCAAGTTGGAAGTGGAATTGGAATTGGAGCTGAGGTAGAGGGGATAAGATGGACGATTATATGTTCAAGGCGAATGTGGACCGCTGCAAAGCTGTGCAAGAGGCGACGACGTATCTCGAGATCTTTACATACTCGGTGAGTGTGTCCTGGGCCAAGATCAGTGCAGTTTCTGCAACTGAAAATGAGGGACTTGCCTTACTAATCTGGTGGCGCAGGATCCGAGCTTGAATACGGTTGAAGAGCATCCGTTGACCCCGGATGAGTTTGATAATTATCTGCACCGAAGGGTATGCTTTGCGCGCGTCGAGTGGACTCGTGAGGCGACGAGATGAGGGTGATCAAGGACTGACACAATGGGCTGCAGGGAGCTTTTGCGCCTCCGGTGTTGCCTGTGGGAGTTAAGGTGGTGGCTTCCATGCGATTAATGTAAGTACCCTATGAGTACCCTATAGTATATTGTTGGTGAAGCTTGAGAAAGATAGAGGGATAGATGCTGATGTTATTTTACCAGTCTCCAGCAAGATGCCAAACACCCCGAGACCTTCACTCCGCATGTCATCTCCCTCCCTCCCGCGATATACAAACACATGGTTGAAGCCCTGAACCTGCCCTACCGCGCAATTGAAAGTACAAGTGCAGTAGGCCCGTTCTTCTGGTCAGCGTGGGACCAAGATGAAGAAAGCCCACATCTGCGTATGTATATATATATCCCCTCTCAACCTTGCTGTCTATCTGTTCTACCTTATGATACTAACAAGCCTATCCCCCAAACAGAAATCGTATACCGCAAGTCAGATGTCCGCAAAAAAGGCCTCACGCGCGGCTGGGAACTAATGCTCTCGCACGACGTCAAGGCAGGCATGACGACAGGCTTCAGCAAAGGCACCCCCTCCTCAGACATCGTAGAATGCATCAAGCACCTGAAAGCGTGCTCGCTGCAGATCGGGCACCCAATGCTGCTGCCCATCATCATATTCTCGCACGACGTGTCGTTCAAGACGGACATCAAGCAGCGGGACGCGCGGGAGTGGCTGCGGCGGCTGGAGCACGCGGTCAGTATGCGCAACGAGATTGAGGAGCGGGAGGGCTATGTGAAGGAGGGGTTTGTGGATCTGGATGCTGTGAATAGGGATCTGGTGGAGTGCCACTCGCAGGTGCTGTGGAAGCGGCCGAAGGCTTATATTGAGATTTTGAAGGCGCAGGGGGAGACGATGGGGAGGTTCTGGGAGGGGCTGGGAGAGGAGAGGAGGGCTGAGGTAGGGATGAGGAAGTTGCAGGCTAGTATGTTGGCTAGGTTGGATTTTTATAAGGTCAAGTTGCAGGGTATTGAGAGTTATGCTTATACGACGCTGCAGAGGTTGGATATTCAGCGGAGTGCGGTCAGTTTGCCTTCCTTCTTGGAGTCGGGGTATTGGAAGGAGAGTGCTGATCAGATGACAGCTTTACAACATCATTGCCCAGAAAGAATCAAAGCTCAACTTCCAAATGGCCGGGGAACAACGCAAGCTCGCTCATGCCAGCAAACGGGATTCAGCAGCCATGAAAATAATCTCTCTCCTCGGCGCCATCTTCTTCCCAGGCGCATACCTCGCCTCTGTGTTCTCCATGACATTCTTTAATTTCCAAGACCCCGGACCAGCCGTGGATAACCGGTTCTGGATATACTGGGCGATCACGATTCCCGTCACGGGGATCATTGTGGGGATATGGTATGTGTGGGAGAAGAAGAGGGAGAGGAGGTATGAGAGTGAGGATCAGGATTTGGAGAACGGGAGTGAGGCTATGGAAAAGGAGATTATGGCTATGATGAGGAAGAGGACGTTGAGCAAGGCGAGCACATGGGACACAAAGAAAAAGGAGTGAAATTTGGATATTTTTGGCGATTTTACATTACGAGAGAACGATTTGACGGCATTTGAACGACGATATTATGATTCGATGATGACGAATTATGTATAAAACTACCTAGATAGTTTATCACAGAAGCGAAAAGCTGAATGGGATCTAGAAAATTGATAGTGTATAATAGATAAATATTCAGATACACCACAGAAATGATCTGCGGCCTAATTTCTGGATTTGATTGATATATGTCCCTTATACCTCAAAAACATTTTCAGGTGAATAACCACATTTTATAGTGGTAGTCTAGAAAGCATGATATACAATCCATCCTCAAACGCCAAACTATGCAATCCACCTTATAAACCTACCCATCCCGTATAATCCGTTAAACCTTTTTACCATCCCATATTCACTTGATTATTAGTCCCGTCTTCACTCATCACCCTCCTTCTCCTTCCCATCAATACTTGCGCCACCCGCAACATTAGACACAAACTCCTGATACTTAAAAACATCACCGCGCTTCCCCATGCCCCCAGCAGTATGTTTCCCAAACGCTCTCCTGCCAGTAAATCCACTCATGACCCTATCAATCTCCCCCTCAGTCAGAGGCTTCTCTCCCCGTTCCGGCGCTGTATGTAGTAATCCATCACGAAGTTCAGCTAAATCGACCTGTCCACTATCATCCTCATCGAATGCCGCAAAGGCAGAAAGGAGTTCCGAGGAAGGCGACAGGTCGGCGAGGAGATTAGCTAGGGAATTTAGATACGCAGGAAGCGTAACAGTCTGTGATGTTGAAGGGGGGAAGAAACTCGTGATATCTGACGAATTCGCCGAAAGTCCTATTTGATCCCAAAGATTAGCACGCATCCCCATCTCGATGCGAAAGAGAGTCTTACCCAATTGCGTCAACATATCAGCAACATCCTCCCGTCCCACTTGCCCATCACTATCGCGATCCAGAATCTGAAAACCCTCTCTCAACTCCCTCACTTGCGCGGGTTGCAGTTTTGCAAGCGCATTTCCATCATTCGCCGCCGCGCGGTTCGTGAGCATGCCGCCGAAGCCCGGACTGCTTTTGCTAGCAGGCGTTGGACTTAACTCTCGATCTCGCCTGCCTGCTGATGCTACCAATCCTCGAGGTGTCCATTGTTCTGGTTCTGGGGGTGTGGATATTTCCTCCTGTTGCTGGGCTAGACGTGAGGGCGTGGTTGAGACGGCCATCTTGGTTGGTGAGGGGTTCGGGGTCGATTGTCGGAGGGGAGAAGGTGAGGCGGGGGATTCGGGACGGCGGAAGGGTGAAGCTCTTGGAGATCCGTAGGAAAGGGGGGAGGGTTTGTAGGGGGTTGACTGGAGTTTGGAGGATTCGAATTAGCAATTGAATGGTGAAACTGTGGGGAAGCCGCCGTGGAGACGCCCGCCGTGGAGACGTAAGATCTTACCATGGTTACGGGATGTATTCTGAGTCCAGGAGAAGAAACATGTGACGCTTCAAAGGATTGGAAAGTCAAGATAGCTGTGGTCTACACGCCAAAACAAGGTCGTGGCAGCGTCTTATTCTTGAAAGCGGTTTCTATGGCTGTGATGTGGAGTACCTAGGTATGGAGTAAACAGGGTGAACCCCAACTAAGTAAACAAACGGCAAGGCTGTTCAGCCGAGTGTCTATCACGTGGCAGGGACGTTGTTTCAAATGCCTACCCCTGACTTGTCTATTTCAGGTGCAGCCAGCCTCACCACAGTGATTAAACCCCTGATGCTTCTAATTCTTTTCTTCCGTATAACCTCATGTTCTTAGTATTCGACGTGTCCTCCCTACACTCATTATTTAGGTACCTTCGCCGCGACGCACGTATTTTGCCTTGATTCCTTTTACCACTACCGTAGTTTTTGACTCTCTGCAGCTCGTCTTTAGGGGTTGCGGTGAGTGAGCTCGTGCTTCAGATAGGCAAGTCTGGACTATCCGGAGATGCCTGTCTGAACCCTGTCAAGTGGAGCCTTTCAAGTCTCAGATAGGGTAGCTCGCACTATATCCTAGCACCACAGGGGGTTATCCACTTGGAGATGGCCTCCTCTCTCCCCTATGTGCCGGTATACCACACCACGAAAGCCCCGAAACAAGCAATGCAAACCGCTCAGCAGCGTCCTACAACTAGAGGCACCACGGCCACAACTGATACCTGGACGTCCAATGGCAGCGCGCATGCAAACCGCCAGTCTCTATCCTCGTTCCCCTCCTCGAGATCTCCCTCCGCTATGTCTAAGCATTCGAGAAGACCGTCCAGGTCGCCCAATCCTCCCATGATTGAGACTGATCGCGTCTCTGATCCCAGCTCGAATTCGAAAACCCCTTCAAGTGGCATATCCTCGCAACACTCTTCTCTCTCTGCCCCGCAACGATACAACCCGGAAGCGCACTCGAGGAGAAAACTGCGGTCCCAGTATCCGCGGGGAGACAATGCAGAGAATCATGTCGAATATATACTAGTAGCCTCATTCGATATCGATAAGGGTCCCATTATGGAACACCAATACCCAGTTGCTATTACAGGAGATGAGCATATGTTGGCAGAACTGATGTTACCAGACCAGGCGCATGTACGGAATCAAGATTGGACGATATTCTTCCTGCATAAAGATACAAGTCAAGAGGAGGAGGAAGCAGAGTTGAAAGCAGCAAGGCGGCAACGGAGGCAACGGAGACAAGATCGTGCTGCGGGATTGTTGGATGAGGATGATGTGGAAACAGAAGAAGAGGCTGAGTTGGGGGATTCTTCTGGTGAGGATTCAGATGACAGTGAGCCAGAGGGAGGAGAAGGCCCACCATTGATTTATGTGTTGAATTTGGTG
Source organism: Lachnellula occidentalis (assembly GCA_007821535.1). Classification (NCBI taxonomy): domain Eukaryota; kingdom Fungi; phylum Ascomycota; class Leotiomycetes; order Helotiales; family Lachnaceae; genus Lachnellula; species Lachnellula occidentalis. The sequence goes on from QGMI01000544.1 coordinate 9,903, forward strand.
AATACGAAGCAGGATAAGACGGCGAAGCGTGGAGCGGTGGTGAAGGCCATGGCGATATGTACACGGCACCCTTTCTTGCATATATACAAGGTTTGTTCACTTCAATCATTCGTGAAACCAAATCTAACGTAAATACAGCCCTTATTGTTATTGGCTCTTGAAGAGTATTTTAAATCACCCCACCCGGCAACGCTGGCGTTGCTTTACGAAGCCGTAAATACCATGGATTTATCCCTGATGCCCCGGTTGAGTCTTCTGGAAAGATACCTTCTTCAATCTAGCGATAACAAGGACCTTTTCGTCGAGAAATTCGAACAGATGATCCAGATACGGATGGCGGAAGATAGAGGCGAAGTGCCTGAAGATATCGCAACTATGGCCGAAAGCCCAGAAAGACGAATAGACCTCACACGAATTGGGACGAAACAACATGTCGTCGCGCATTCACAATATTCCGTTCCGAGAGATACCCACGAGTTTGAGACGAGAGTCATGTACAATGGAATCCCGATACCTATCAAAGTGCCAGTTGCCATTTCCCCTGAAACGGTTGGCGACTTCTCACTCATCAAACTCATTCAAACATTTGCTGAACCACATGCGAAATCCCCTCAACCTTTTACCCTGCACCCGCATCTCACGACCAATGGCGCATATACACATCCTGTTATTGTTCTTGCCAATGCCATATTAACTCAAAAGCGTGTCATATTCCTCGGGCACAATCGTCCATCCGGCGAAGTAGCAGAAGCTGTACTTGCAGCATGCGCCCTAGTTTCAGGGGGCATCTTGAGAGGCTTCACTCGACACGCATTTCCCTATACGGATCTCAGCAAAATCGATGATTTGCTAAAAGTCCCCGGATTCATAGCAGGTGTCACGAATCCAACCTTTGAAAACCACCCGGAGTGGTGGGATGTCCTTTGCGATTTACCTACTGGTCGGATGAAAATCAGTACTAGAATTGAACCGCAGCCTCTGACAGAGGGATTGGCAAATTTCGTGCAACAGAATCCGGCGTATGCAAATGCCGCGAATGCAGCATCTTTGGCTGCCCCTGTGAGTGGGGATCCCACAGGAGATCAAGCGTTTATGGGTGATGTTCTTCGAAGTATTGCCGCTCGTCATGGAGAAGGTACTATCAGAGCGAAGTGGCGGGACTGGGTTGAAAGATTCACACGGATTGCTGCAGCGTTTGAGGAAACTGTATATGGAGCAAGTGCGCTTTATATCGGCGTAGAGGAAGCCGAGCCAGGCAATGAAAGCGTTAGTGGACATGGATATGTGTGGAGTGACGAGGCAGCAAAACTACGAGAGCTGGCTGGAGGTGTGAGTCGGATTGAGGGCTGGAGGAACACAAGGAGTTATTTCAGCTTCAAACAGGTACGTACCCCTTATTTCTCACCATTCTCTTTTAACGATGGATAGGACCTCGCCCAACTTTACACTTTCCGTCCCCTGAAAGCTCTTGACCTTCATCACCTCCACGACCGGCTCCGCATGACAAAACTAACGCCCTCCTCGAGCCGAGAAATCTACCTCGCCATGTCCAAGTACACGCACTCCTATGACGAGATCTGCCAACTTCTTACCGTGGCGCCGGAATCGCACGCTGGGCTCTTCTACATCGCATTAGGTCTGTTCCATAAAGACAAGGATGTGAGATTGAAGGTTGTGGATTTGCTGGAGAGGATCAGTGAGCATGAGGCGGGAAGGCATTGGTGGAAGGGTCTGAGTCGGTTTGAGAAGCTGGCATATTTTCGCATCAAGCGGGAGGCAGAGGCAGAGATGAGGGGAAGGATGGGGGTGGGGGAGGATGATGTGCTGGGGATAATGGTGGATAGGAGGATTTCTTGAACTATACCCTGAAAGAAACAAGGAAAGGGGAATATAAGCAACTTAACGACATGATATTACGAGGTAATGACTTGATGTTGCTGTGCAACAATGTATGCATTGCATGGATAGATGAGATACCCGCGAGCTTGAGCTCGAGCTCAAGCACGGAATGGAATTGATGGATGAGCTTTCATGGTTAGGATAGGCATAGATTCGTGTGCGCTTATTCGGTTGCATATTGCATTGCATTATATTGCATGATTGGGAGATTTACTCGCTCGTCATCCAAAATTTTACACCCATCAAAGTCTTCCCTTTTCCTTCTCGCTTCTATCTCCGTCAGCTTCGTTTCATCCAAGGGAGAACTCCACTTACTATGCGAATAGATATTTAGCAGCATGGTTTACATGATCTGTGGAGAATGTCGAGATGAAAAAGTACGAGTGGTCGTATCCATCCTGATACCGCACCACAACACCCTTCTCATTCCCACTCTCCTTGGCCGCAGCCACGAAATTCTCCGGGAGAAGCTGGCCTTGCTTGTAGAAGTTATCCCCCGTCCCAACATCAATCAGTGTCTCGAGGGGCGCCTTCCCCTTGAGGCCCTTCAGTAGCTCACTCGCATCATGGGCCTTCCAGCTCTCCTTGTCCTCCTCCCCAAAGTACCCCGCAAAGGCCTTCTGGCCCCACGGACAGTTGACCGGGTTCGCGATAGGCGCGAAGGCCGAGACGCTTTTGTAGAGCCCGGGGTTCTTGAGGAAGAGGGTGAGGGCGCCGTGGCCGCCCATGCTGTGCCCGGTTATGGATTGCCGGGTACTGTCGAGGGAGGGGAAGGACGCGAAGAGCTGGCTGGGCAGTTCGCGTGTGATGTAGGATTCCATTTTGTAGTTGCTGGACCAGGGGGCGCGGGTTGCATCGATGTAGAATCCTGCACCAGTGCCGAAGTCGTAGGCCTCGTCTTGGCCTTCAATAGTGAGTCCTCCTATTGTTGATTAGCTTCGATTTCATCTTCAATTTCAATTGCAGTTCCAAGACTAGTCTCTTTGTAACCACGGGTTCAGGACGTGGAAGGGAGATATCGAGGGACGGACATACGAGGTGAGGTGTCAGGGTATACTACTGCGATGCCCTTTTCACTGGCGCGTTTCTGGAAGAACCCCTTCTCGGCCCCGTTATCGCCCGTACATGTCAGACCTGCTAGATAGAACAACACTGGGATCTTTTGGGTGGAAGCTTCGGCCGAGGGTGGGAGGTAGAGGTTTAGTGCCATGTCACAGGAGAGGGTGCTGGAGGTGTGGGTGAGTTTGAGGAGCTTGCCGCCAAAGGACGCAATTGTTGCTGTTGTTTTGAAAGACATTTTGGGTTGTGTTCTTGGTGTATTGATGGAAAGGGTGTTTTGTTCGAGGAGGAGAGAAATCGAGAGGATTGAGAGGGGAGGGGAGGGGAGAGGAACTGTTTAGTTATTTATTGGTGGATGACGTTCAACCCCTCAATGCGGGGCAGACGTGGACTCTGGATTTAGCATCCTTGTTCGGCATATGGGTCCTGAGGTCGGAGATGATACGGCGTTGGTGCGAAACTCACTCGGCATCTTTTGAAGATAAACATGGGGTCGAAACAACAGAGTACACTTTCAAGTTCCAACAGAAGTGAAAGAAGAGCTGTCATTCTTTGCGGTTCATAGTAAATAGACCTACATGATTTATCTCATCCAAACGCCATTTTATACGCCAGTCCAGCCCAGCACCCTTGCTATGCTGTCAATTATCAACGCGTTCTACTGCAATAGCTCTTCACACGACCAGTCCTCATAGCTAAATCTGATTAGTACTAGAATCTGATGGACTTGAGATGAAACTTACAACCCATCAGGCATGTACCGCCGGACAATCAAAGGTATCTTCTTCTCTCTCAGCTCCTTGATCGCAATCTGCAACGGATCCGTCTCTCCCTCCAAATCAACCAGCACTGGCGCATTCATACTGTAAACCATATCAGACACGTTCCCACAGGATGACATAAAACATGTCCCAACTAACCTGATCTGCAATGCTCTCGTCCCCAAAATTCTCGCCCTCTCGTACTTTGTCATATAAGGTGTCGTCGTTCTCTGCTCACTGGGGATCTTCTTATCCTTCGGTGTCTTCCCTTTGACTTTACTCGCCATGGCCGCATCCAGATCTCCAGCTTCAATAACACCGCTTCGTTCGCCTGTAGTCAGGAGCTGGTCTGGGTTCTGACCGACTGCAATGTCATCGACTTGGTGCGATTCCTCATCTGGGTCGATGGGTTCTGCTGGCTCATCGGGATCGTACTCGGGCTCGTCGTTCTCGTAGTAGCTGTTTGTCTGTGTTAACCAATGCTTGGAGGGGGTAGAAGCTGGAATGGAACTTACTCCTCGCCGCCACCACCGCCAGCATCACCCCATCCTCCTTCGTCGTCTGACATCTTGATTGGATGGGTCGCGGAGTTTCACAGAGATCGGTAGATGGCGTAGGGAGCGCGCTGAGGTCGGTTGTAGATTTGCGATGCTGTACGGGTCGATTCAAAGAAAATTGAATGCGCCTCAAAACTTAAGGTTTAGCGCCAAAGTACCCACAAAGTACCCCTGGCCTGTCAGCCTCGCTCTGGGCAGAAAGAGCGGCACTGATTTCCATCTTCCACACTGCCATAAGGAGTGCCGCCTTTATGACCAGCCACACCACATAAAAATCGTATCTCGAAATCTTTTCAATCAATGCACGCCGCTTCATGTCAACCCCTCCATGAAACTCTACAATGGCGACTCAAGCCACGCAGAGGAAGGCTGCAGGCTCTCTAGAGGATTCCACACGGAGATTGCGTATTGGAGAGTCTCTTCATGCAAATGGTCATATCTACTCTTCAATACTGCAATTCAATGTTCACTAACAGCCATGTAGAGGGCCCTTCTTCACCAATCGACGAGGACGATGAGGATGGAAGCGAATATAATCTTGACAAGGACGAGTTCTCTGATTATGGAGGAGGGGCCGAGACTCCAGTCACACCCTTTTCCCCCGGACGGAAGAAGTTTCCGTCAGAATATAAGACAATTCCATGCACTTTTCCAGGATGCACCAAGACGTTCAATCGCCCAGCGAGAATGAAAGGGCACCTAGTAACACATACCAATGAACGTCCATTCCCATGCCCTTATGATGGTTGCGACAAAACCTATATCGAGGATAAGCATCTACAGCAGCACATTAAAGGCACGCACACTCAAGAGCGCAAATGGATCTGTGATTGGGAGGGATGCAACAAGAGTTTCTTGACTGGCACAAGACTTCGAAGACATAAAGAAGCTCATGAAGGCCACGAACGGTTCAGATGTACAGGCTATCCATCCTGCAACAAAACATTTCGCAAGCATCAAACCCTCCAACGCCATATCCGCTCTGACCACCTTGAACTCGCCCCATTTCCATGTACATACGTCAATCCGATCACCAACGAACTCTGCAATGCTGGATTCGACGGTGCAGTCGGTCTACGCAAGCATGTAGAGCGAGTCCACTCTGATCCTCAATTCGTCTGCCCCTCTTGCACAATCCCCAATTCCTTCAACCTGGATGGCACCCTCAAATGCCTAGCCTTTACAACCGATGCTCAATTACAAGGCCATATCCGTAAAGAGCATTCGGACTGCATGTTCTGTGACAAAAAGTGCTCCAGTCAACGCGAACTTCAAAAGCACATCGAGAGCCAACACTCTGGAAAGACTCTTGACGAACGCAAGACGATTCCTTGCACGTATTTCGATTGCGACAAGACGTTTACCAAGAAGTCCAATCTCGCTGTGCACATCCGAACCGTCCACAACGGCGAGCGCTTCATCTGCGGCACTTTCGACGTTTCCTCCAATATAACCCTAGAAGCATTCGACCCACTAGAACACGCGTGCGGAAAAGACTTCACCTCGAAAGCGACTCTCGAAGACCATATCCGAACGGGGCATCTCGGTCTCCCAAGTCTCATCAATTCTAAACGCAAGAAGTCCTCCCCAGAAATGGATATGGATTTCGATGTGGATTTCATCAATGACGAAGACGACGAGTGGGCTCCCAAGAAGAAGAAACGCAAAGCGAGAAAGCAAAAGCCTAATGTTATTGATGAGTTGGTTGGTGACTCTTACGCCGCCGATCCGAATCGGAATATTCCTTGCTTGGATCCGACTTGTCCGCATAAGTTCATCAGGGAATATGATCGAGAGATTCATTTGCGAGCTGCTCATCCAATTTTGGCTGGAGCTGCGATGTTTGATTCTACGTTTGATCTCCAAACCTCGGGCTCTTTCTTCCAAGACGGGAGCGGAAATGGAGGTCAGGGTGGAGGTGGAGGTGAAGATATGGGTATTGGCATTGATACAATGACACCACACGCTGATATCGATTGGGCATTACAACGGCAGGCCCTAGAAGGTGGTGCATTCTGGGTTGGTGATGGGTCTATGATGCCGACGGGGGACAATTGGACATTGGAAGAGGAGGAGATGAGGCGGTTGATTGATCCAGATTTGTTCAGTTTGTGAAAACCAAAATGCAATGGCAAGGAAAAGACATGAAAAGCAAGGTAGAATGGGATGATCTCATAGGACAAGGAGCAAGGAGTAAGGGGAACTAAAAGTAAAAAGGTGATGAGAACATACGAGATAGCTAGAGTTGCAAGTGCTGCATTTACTCTTTGCTATTCTTGGTTGCATTCATTAGTTGGTTAGATAGAGAGGGAATAGAATGAAGGAACAAATGAATGAATGAATGAATGAATGAATTATACCTATATTTAGATACTCCCTATGTCTAGTCTGGTATATGATAGTTTTATTATACAGCCTTTAAGTTTAGTAAGAAGCCGCTACAAAACTTACCTTTATTCCTATTGATCATAGTCCTAGTCTGACTTTTACAGATATTAAAACTATAGTCTCTTAGTATAACTCTCGTGTCATTTCGTCTCTCTGATGAGATTCGATCACTTGAAATTCATGCCATACTTATTTGATAACGCTTGCTTGTTGCTTATATCGCTTTCTCTTAAATCCAATGCCATCCCATGCAAGAACTGTACGCAATTAAAATCGAATATTATATATATGGTAGAACCAGATGCAGATATGAGATACCGTAGGAAACATAGAATAAAGTAACCTTAAAAGAGAAGCAATCCAGATCTTTGTCATTTAGGAGGCCAGTGCGTCATCTTTCCCTATGATATAAGATTAAGGCCCTCCCTTACTAGTCAGCCGTTTAAAACTCAAATATAAGGAGGAGTGTAGCTCGTAAATTGGGTTTAATTCCTAATAACTAGCTCTTGGTAGCATGCACCTCCCCCTCCTCCCTAATATGCACTATTTCATCACACCGCTAGACGATATGGACCAACACAACAACACTAGGTGGTGAACTCTGGGGGTGAAAGTGCCGATCTTGGGGTGGGTAGGTATAGTTGGATTGCGGTTGCGCTTGCGCTGATAGTATGGCTGATGGGGAGTTAGGGTAGAATTTGTGGGGGATGAATGATTGATTGGATGATATTTAGTGATGGATGTGGGGTTTCGTTATAATGTTGGCTGTTGTGGCTGTTGGGATAGGAAATAAGGTTAGGCGAGGTAAGGAAGGTAACTTGTGTAGTGAAGGACATGAATAGCTGCTTAGTTTGGATATGGCATAAGGTAGGTAGGTCCTTTCTATGTGTTGACTACCTTGAGTGAAGGATGGGTGCTAGCAGGAGTTTATTATGATAAGACACTTGCTTTGAAGAAAAGAAATCTATAGCCTTGACTTGATTGCATATGTTCACGTGAGTACGTCCCCGAAACCTGAACCTGGTGGTGATATCGAAAATCACTCATCACCACAATTGCCATGCTTTGCTTCCCAACGGCAAATGCCGCGATGCTGTCAAGTGAGATGTTGTACAATACAAAAACTTGGGTCCCATGAACTTCTATATACCGTAACTGTATGATTTGTGCAAGGGTTTTGGATTTCTTGGTATCCAACAGATTTGATCTGGTCCGGGTCCGGCAGTAAATGACTCCGCAGCCCTGTTCGCCGCTAATTCGCGGCATCGGGGTGGGCGTGAGTGGGCGTGGGCTGTCCCCTGCTTTTGCTGACTGGGAGGGAGGGAGGGAGGCTTAGCTTGAGTAGGGCGATTTATTTGGAAGCCTATTTCCAGTCCAGTTACCAGAAGTTTGAATCGAAGAGTAAGGACGGAAGGGAAGGGAAGGGAAGGAAAGAGGAGAAGAAAAGAGATTCTTCTTCTGAGATCCATGAAGCTGCGTAATGATTTCATTTGGGAGGGGGATTTGGATAAGATATGGTGTACTCCATATGGAAGTAGTGGAGTCTAGTATTCATTAGTGTGGCGCCATAGTAGGGGTTATTATGGACACCTGGCGATCATTCAGCGGGTGTGGGTAGGGTCTTGCAGGGGAGGGGGATGCAGATGGGACGAGATGTGCAAAGCTGGGCTGGGCTGAGCTGAGCTGAGCTGAGAAGAAGAAGAAGAAAAGAAGAAGAAACAGAAATGTGAAGTTGATTACATGCTGTAGGTTATGGGTATGAGTGAGTTTATAAAGGTGAGTTGTGGTAGAGAGGAGCAAAGGGGTGTGCAAACTTTGAATCTTCTACTGTTTTCAGCTGAAGAGGCTCCGAAACCCTCAGCTGCAAGGACATACACACCTTTTTCGCCACATGATATGACCTTTGCCGGGATTAGATAGTATAGTAAAACATAATTGCGACTGAATTCAAATCGGACAAATGGATTTATTTCGGAACCCGCTGTGGCAGATTTCCTTTCCAGAACTGAATTTTGCGGACTCGTATCTAATATGAAACTGGTCCATCAGGATGCGGATACATGGCAGTGCTCTCTTGCGGTGAGGCATGTTTGTTGGCAGTCAGGAGGGAGGGCCCAATGAACGTTCACGGTAGTTACACACTTTACCTACCTTACCTTATGACTGTTGGTAAGGTATTGATTGTTGGGCGAGAGATGCACGCCTCACTTCTTCATGATGGGGCCGTGACTACTAAATAACTGACTGACTGACTGACCGACTGACTGACTTACTGTCCTCGAGCTCGAGGGAAAAGATATTTTCTTCTGCCTCTGTATATCTAATGTCTGGCAAGCTGAACGGGCTTTTCATCTCAAAGGCCTTGAGTCGTCATCATCTATTTATTACCTGGAAACGTAACCTCCCTTTTTGGCCCCATCGTGATGTTCCCTCTCCAGCCCAGCTATATATGCCTACCTACCTAGGTACAGACAGGCTCAATGCTTACGACCCGTGGTAGTAACAGAGCATCCGCGTTGTGTATTTATAAGAATCTCCGGGATATATAGCACTTCTACTTTGTAATAAGAAATCAACGAATCTATATTCTTATAGAGTATTTATACGGTGGTTCTGTACCCCAGCTGCGTAGTGCATAGCCAATAGATTCTCTACTGCTCCATATGGAATAGCCACGACAAGGAAGATGCGCCCAGACACACCCAGCGCTTCTGTCAACGCCCTGCACGCATCCACCACATCCACCAGATAATCCCAGAATCATCTACCCGTCCCGTACCTACCTCCGTACTCTTACTACTCTAACCTTCCACTTGCCTCTCTTGCCAACATACAACGCAGAGCAGAGCAGAGCAGAGCAGAGCAGAACTATCTGTCTTGGAAGAACAAGCTGTCTCCTTGCCATTCATTATTCTATTGTACTCACGCCATTTCATTGCACATTATTGGCAGCTCTGCACCACCTTGTCATCCCGCGCTATACGGAGTACTCGTCTGTTGATCGCCATTTCTCCTCTGATCCTAGCCCGTCGCAAATGGTTTGAGAACTTCAACATCCACGCTTGGACTGTCGAACTCTCCGCCATCCTGGGCCTCCTTCTGTATCACACATCCGCCGAACATAACCATTGCTACGACGTGCAGCTCTTCAATCTACCGTGCCATATTATTTGACTTTCGCCGCACCTCACTCACCTCACCGCACCCACCTCACCTCATCTCCACCTGTTCGCCAGTCCAAGTCCAAGATTGCGCATGCACAAGGACAAGGCCCCGCCGGCAGTCAACCCTCGATAATACTTCGCTCTCCTTCGCTTCTACCTGAATTACAGCCTCATCCTCACATCCTTCGGTCACCCAAACCTTCGTATCGCAAATCATCGTCTCCTTCACCGACACCGATACCCATACACATTCATACCCTCCCAAATATTCCCCAACAAGCTCGAGCCTCTCGAAAATCCAAATATCGAACACCTCATTCTGCGTTGCAAACGAGACCATCATCTCCAATCCAACTGTCTCGCGCAACACAACGCCTAGCCCCATGTGGATATAATAGAACCATTCATAGGCAGCCTGCAGCCTCTACACGGCCGCCCGCGTATTGTCAACAACATAGTACGGCTTCCGTCTTTTCATCCCGCTGGGGACCCCGACCGACGTGAAAAACGATTCACTCACACATCTACACCAAATCTGCGAGACACTTGTACAATCCTTTGTAATAACGACCTTTGGTCACGGTCGGGTCGCTGACCTGTACCAACCTAGCCCATCGAGTCTGCTCTCCTCACTGTAGGAAGCGTGGCGCTGCCACATCCGATCTCGAAATGGCCGCGAATTTCCAACCTCATATGGGGGGTCCAGGCCAGATGATGCCCCAGCAGCGTCCACAACCGCGTGTGCCTCAAAATGGCGTTTCATCGCAGATTCAGCAGGCCATCTACCAGACGGTTAGCAGCCAGACAGGACTCCTCACTGGTTGGCAGTCAAACGTGTTGATTCAAGAGCGCATCGGCCTAATTTTTAGCATGTAAGTCATGGGCGGATAGTTAGCTCCCGCTGTGCACAAGTTGACTGGTGAATTAGACTTGGAAACCTCCGCCTTGCGAGCCAGAACACACAGAACCCTCCGGGATTGAATAAAATGATCGAGATTGGTATCAAGTTTGAGAAGGAGATCTTCCAAGCATCACCAGATCAGGTATGCAGTTTCGTTGTTGAACAAGATTACGCTGATAGAAGTTCTAGGCGTCGTACAAGGCCCAGGTTGACGCAAAACTACGCCAGCTGCTGGAAAGGAGGAATCAAAACCAAGCCGGTCTTCAACAAACGATCCAACAACAGGCGCAAGCGCAGGCTCAAGCTCAGCAGCAACAGGCCCAGCAACAGCAAATGATGATGAACCAAAACGGTATGCAAGGTCAACCACCAAGGACCATGCCGCAGCAACCTGCTCAACAAGGCTTCCAACATCTTCAACACCAGATGCAAGCCTCTCCTCTTCCCGGCCAGCAGCCTCAGATGCCTATGGGCATGACGAATGACTCTCTACCGCCGAACATGACCCCGCAACAACAGCAGCAATTTCAAATGTCCATGCAGCAGTCACAGCAACCTCAACCCCAGCAAAGCGCCCCGCCAATGACGCAACAAGACAACGCAATATTGATGGAGTTGGCAAACCGATTAATGAATCAGGCACCCAGTGAGGAGAAAAACCAGATTAGGGCGACTCTCACCAAGAGAATGGACCCTCAACAGCTCAACCTCTATGCTCAGCGGGGACAGGACCCTCTGATTGTATATTACCGTAACCAAGCCTTGAACAAACTTCGCGCAGAAAAGACCCAGCGGATGCAAGCTCAACATATGGCAGGGCAGAACGCGGCTCCTCCCATGCAGCAGCAGCGATCCATGAATCCAAGTCCACTGGCAGGCCAACCACAACCTCCGACATCAATGGGAGGAAACCCCGACTTTGGAGGATATTTGAGGGATTTGGGGAATTTGGGGAATGCGGACAGCATCGCAAATCAACAGCAGCAAGGAGTCATTGCACAGGGTCAAGGCGAGGTAGTAGTCCCTGCAAATAATCCACGAAATCCAACTCCACAACCTGGGCCTGGACAACCAATGCCGAATCCCAACAGGTCATCCCAGCAACAGCACATGATGAATGTCCATCTGCAGCAGCAACAGCAGCAAAGAATGCATGCCGTCCAACAGCAGACTCAAGCTAGGTTGAATGCCCAATCGAAAGCGCAGATGGGTCTTCAAGGCCAGCCAGGAGGGATGGGAAATGGCCCAATGCCACCACAGCAGAGTCCAGCTATGCCAACCCTAAATACACCACTAAGGACCCCTTCTCAGATGGGTCACGCTGAAGCTCCTCATCCACAACCAAATCCACCATTTGGTCAGCCACTAGATCCGCGATTTGCGAATCAAAGGCCTGCCGGTCCTGGAAATGCTATGAACACTGCGGGCCTGAACCCTGCCATGTTCGCTGGTATGACACAGCAACAGCAGCAGGAGATAGTTTCGCTACCGCCTGACAAGCTGAATGAAGTAATGAACAAATGGAATGAGCAAAGGCAAATCAACGCTGCGAATATGCAAGCTGGACGGCCTCCTATCCCAATGCAGGGAAATCAGTCCCGGCCTGGACAACAAGTTCCTCAACAGGGCCCTTTCAATCCTCAGAATCCCAATCAATTCGCCATGAACGGCCAGAGACCTCAGGGACCTCAGATGACTGCGGCCATGACCCCTCAGCAACAGTCGCTTCTCCAGGCGCAAATAGCTCGATTGCAAAATCCACCGCAACGTAATGGACAAACGATGGGCTTGCCGAATGAGCAAAGAATGATGGCACAAATGGATGGTCTTGATTTCCCTGCTACTTTACTGAATCACCAGAATATGCCTCGTGGTATCCCGCCGGATATCAAAAAGTGGGGTCCACTCAAGGGGTGGGCCCAGCAAAATCCGAATATGGGAGCTGAGGTCTTTGAAACCCTCAAGAGCCTGCAGCGAATGCATTGGCAGCAGCTTATGCGCGCAAGAGCAGCTGGAGCTATGCAACCTGGGGCACCAGGTCCACAGGGCCCAATGCCTGCAATTCCAGCTGGTATGAGTGCTCCAGTTGCTCCTATGGGCCAACCCCCTGTGCAATTGCCAAATGGAGTGAGTATGCCTGGTTCGAGCCAAATGCGTCAGGCAACCCAGCAAGAAATCGAAAATGTGCGCAATCATCCGAGCGGGAGGATGTTGCAGGCAGACGATAACACAATCCGGATGTTCCTTATGAGGCAGGCCGCACAACGACAACAAGCGCAGACCCAGCAGATTCAGAACCAGCTAATGCAGAACCAAATCTCCCAGATGAACGGGCCTCGACCAGGACAGCCACAGCCAAATCCCATCGCGAGAGGACCAAATCAAGCCTCGCCCGCGCAAGTACCGACACCAAAGCAAGTAGCACAACCAGCTCCCCCAATAGCTGGTGCTCCTACGAACCGTGCTGCTCGACCCAATGCTCGCAATGCCGCTCAGAACTCTTCGCCTGCTCAGCCTGCCAAGAATTTAAAACGTGCTAGCAGTGATGATGTGGTTGAGGTTCCTAATCCTAACGCGGCCCAGAATGTACGTTCTGCACAACAACAGGCCCAAAATCAATCAAGTCAAGCTCAAAAGCAGCCTCAGCAGCAAGTCCCCCAACCACAGAATCCAGCACAATTAGCGGCACTTGATCCTGAATCTCGGAAGAAATACGAGCAAGCTCTTAAGGGTGCTCGGGATAAGGCTGACATGGATAAACTAACGTCAATACGCAATGAGGAACAGCAAAATAATCAACCTGCTCCTGAAATACCTATGGATCCAGCGACAAAGGCCGATGTGGTGAAGAGGCTGAAAGAGATCCTCGTACCGTTAAATAACATGAATAGGGCGGTAGTTAGATGGTATCAAATCACAAGAGACGAGCCTCGCACGAAAGCTTTCTTCCGCCTTGTAAGTCAAAGTTCAAAGCTTGTCATTTTAGCAATGCTAACAGATTCTAGAAAAATCGAGTAGGACAACAGTTCAAAGATCAAGGCATGACACAGCCTAAGGACAGATTTTCCATGATACCCAGAGACATAGAACAGGGTCGGGGATTTTTGCAAGGCATGGTCAAGGATTTAAGTGACAGGTTTCCAGCGATGAAGAAATCAGACTCAGCCCAGGCTCACCCGACTGGTGTATCACAGCCACCAGCTCAAACTTCCCAGCCGGTACCGACACCACCAACTGTTCAACTGAGTCATGCCAATTTGCAGCAACAGCAGATTCAGTTAAATAAGATGCATCAAAGATCGGGCAGCCGAGGCTCTCATGCGCCAGCAGCTCCAACATCTTCACAGCCACCATTTCAATTTGGTGCTGGGTCACCACCACCTGATGGAGTTCCTGCTTACGCTACTAAGCCCCCACTCACGCGGGATGAACTAAAGCTTCCAGCCAAGAAGAAGCAGAAGCAGGATAACAAGGCCGCCATGGGTCAGACTCCTGGCTCGAACGCTTCACCTCATATGACGAAACCGATATCGCCAGAAGTGAAGAGACAACCTGCCGAAACCAAGCAGCAGCCAAGATCTTTGTTCACTTGCTCAGATCCAGACTGTGATCGACACGATGTTGGGTTTGAGAGTGAAGAGGCCTTGCGAATCCACACCCAAGAGCACACCATTGAGAATCCAATGCTATATGCACAACAGAATTTGGCTTCCATGCTGGGTCTGGATCCTTCGGGGCATGCGAAGAAGCCAGTCGTTTCTCAAGAACCACTGAAGATGTCTGTGAGTGGATCCAAACAAGGGCAGACTCCGAACATGAAGAGCGAGAATACACCGACAGCAACGCCGATGAACCGCCAAGTATCTATGAACCGTCAAGGCAGCACAACTGGAAACAGACCAGGCGCTGCATCGAAAGCTACACCAAGGGATATGGCCAAGACCCCAGCAGGTCAAAGCAAGCAACAGCCAAGTCAGCCTCCCAAGGAAGTCGTAGTCGAGGATCCATGGGCGAACGCTACTATTGATCCTCATGATCTATTCCAAGCCTTCCAGCCCTTTGAAAGCGGCGGCGGAGGTGCAATATCTGACATGAACGTCTACCGCTCCATAACGCCCAACGACACGCCCGAATCAAGCAAAGATGGTTTATCGGAGCCCAACAGCGACATCTCGGACGGTGTAGGCCTAGATATCAGTCTCGATATCTTTGATGAAAAATGGCAGCCTTTTGGACCGAGTGAAATTGATGGCTTGTTTGATATGAACATGAACAACTTCAATGTCAATGCAGATGATTTGAAGATGTTTGATACGAATTTGAGTGCGGATGTAGAGCAGCAACAACCAGCAATGGGATTCGGGAGTTGGGAGGATATGGTTGATACGGCGGCGTTTGACAGGCCATTTGTTTTTGATGCAAGTCTTTATTCAATGAATGCGG
The DNA here is from genome assembly GCA_007821535.1 of Lachnellula occidentalis. Lineage (NCBI taxonomy): Eukaryota > Fungi > Ascomycota > Leotiomycetes > Helotiales > Lachnaceae > Lachnellula > Lachnellula occidentalis. The sequence continues at coordinate 25,075 of QGMI01000544.1, forward strand.
ATTGATTTATCTTGGAGGCGTTTGATGGAATGGAACGGATGTCATATGACAGAGACAAGCTATATACCACTGGAAGGAAAAGCATGAATGGCGTTCTCAGGACGGTTAATAGGGATCTGGTATAGGATATTTGGGAGCGCCGGCGATGCGTTATCACTGCATGTAGCATGTGTATATTATGGTTCGGAATTTTCAATAAGCATAGCATTTCCACGTTAGTTATTTGATTTGCACCATGAATAGTAAACACGACCCCTGAATTACGCGAGCCGAAAAAGCTTAAGAGAAACTACACATTTAATTAATCCTTATAAAAGCCCCCTCCTCAAGGTATCATCGCTGTTCCCGTCCCTATTGTCACTTCTACTAAATCCCTAAACACTTCTTTCGGACGGACGGACGGACAGACAGAGGCTGATGGACGAATTAACGTTATAATCCGTCCGCCTGCTACTACCTTGACGATATTATGCTGCTGAGAATTGTCCTTTTTTTTTGGTGATCGCAGATAGAAGGAAGATATAGTTAAGGTACATGAGAAAGCAGAATTATATCCAGAAGCAAGAGTCTTCTGACTCTGTGTCTAGTGAGTGAGTGAGGGAGCAAAGGAAGGCAATATCAATGTCAATTTATACTTCAATCATGTTCCCCTTCCCACTCCCTCGGAAGTGTCACCATGTGTCACTATTTAAGATCTAACACATGGCTAGATTCAACAGCTGACTACCTTAGGTAGGCATCTAAGCGTAAACTCGAGAGTAGCCGGCGTGTTGTACCATGACTTCGCCTGAGTGCTCAGCGCTTTACCTTTTCGCTTGGAAATTTAGGTTGGGCAGTAAGAGCTTTTGGTTGGGGCGGGATCTAGCCTTTTGGGCGGTTTGGTGCAGGTTAGTTGGCTGGCGAATCTTGCTGGGGAATGTGTTAGTTGGTTGGGGCTTGGATAGTGAGTGAGATTAGGAGAAGTGGTGTGCGGGGGAGGGGTT